>JAHWFP010215380.1:32714-49519 GCA_023313725.1 Lithobius niger
CGGCCCTTCAAAGGAGTGATATCAACACACCAAAGTATTATTCGGTGCGATTAAGTTGGCGAATGTTTTGGTGTGTTGATATCACTCCTTTGAAGGGCCGAACCATTCGGAACTTGGCGGCCCCTTTTACCAGTTTTGGTTTTTGATATGATTTCAAAAAAAGGGAGTCAAAGGGTTTTTAGCGAGCGTTAACCGCACCCGGTCATCTACCTGACAAAGCCCTAAGGCCCTATGTCTGCATGATTTCATTTTACCCATCAACAATCATTGGTTTGGACGATAGTTTTCAATCCTTAGCACGTGCACCAGGAATTGTTAGGCACCGTAGCAAAGACATTACACGTTCACGAAAACAATGAGAAGCGATTAAAATGATTGTCCGGCCTTTTACCTTTTTTCTTATTGGTAAAAGATAAAAGACAACCATTATAGCGTTGTAATAGTGTATTGGTTGGCAGTCAATCCTTTTAACGTTGTAGCGATAATTTTTTTAAGTTTTAAGTTACAACAGTTATAACTTTCGAGAAATTGTGTAAAATGGCAGTTCGAAAGAGTCTTAAAGCCACACGTCACTTTCTTTTTTTAGCTCCGTTTCTTCCGTCCTGATGATCTCAGTCTGATTCTTAGGAAACACTATGCGTTCAGTCTTGCATAAAGTATCATGCGATAATTCTGAAGCAATACTTAGTATCGAATTAATGCTAGTTACGATGTGGCCCGCCGCTGCGTTCGGTAGCACAATCTTGTGGTGGACTCCGTTCCTGCTAAAGAAGATTTTAGTAAGTCACTAAAGGCGTATTAATGACAGTTTAGGTTTGAAATGTTTAATTTAAAGGATGTTTTTATGTTCAGTGAAGTTCGGTTTCGGAACGCCTTCCCAAGTAATAAGTTTGCCGTGATGGAATAGGTGGTGGGTTAGTTTTTTTTTGGAAGAATTTTTTGTGTGTGGCTTTTTTGGATGTAAATTAGACACTTATAGATGGTAAGATTCTTCTCTACCCCCATCCAATACTCTTGTCGTACTGAAAAAAAAATGTTCCTACAATCCATTTTACGATAGATAATGATAATAATAGAAAAATAGAAAAATATAACAGAAAAAATAGAATTAATAAAAACAAATAAGAATAGAAAAATAACAAATATAAATATAAGAAAAATAACAAATAAAAATAGAAAAAATAACAGCAAAATATTAAAAAAAAATAATAAAAAAAGAGGCCTGCTGCAGCGAAGCTGTGGCTACTTTTAGGATTTCGTGCAAACCATTTTGTGTTCCAACATTTTTCTGACAGTTAAAAAGTGAAATACAATAAAACAGCACCGTTATTTAACAGGTCAAGGCGGGGCCCGGGGCGGGGGGGGGGGGGGGGAGGAAAGCACGTAGGAGGTCGATGGAATGTCCATGATCATTTTACCGCATGTACCATCTCTAGTTCTTCGTAGTGACCCCATGCGGCCAAATGTGGAACTACTAGCCGTATTGTTGTGTTTTTTGTTTGTTTTGTTTTTGAGTACCGTAACACCCGTTAAGAATAAACTGTATTGGTTTTAATATTAATTGATCAGTAAAAAAAAAAATATATATATACCATTCGTACATGTGGCTACTTCGTGTGCAACAAAGATAAAACATTAGACGGTGTAGCAAGGTGGGAGGATGGCTTCTTCGTGCCAAGGCTTACTGGGATCTTGCTTAACACCTCCTGGCTCAAAGCCAGTTCGCGCGCGTGCCGGAAAATTGACACCGTTTAGCAGTGCTTTAGTAAAATAGGATTTTGGCGACGTTGAATCATCCGGACTGGAGCCAGGAAACGAAACCCACAGCTTCTATCCCAGACGATCTTGTGACATGGGATGGTATATGAAGCGATAGTCATGGACACACAACATACAACATGGACACACCCACATCCTACGAGTTTGTTACATGGATTCCTAAGCCCCTGTACTGGTGAAGGTTAAATAACTAGATATAAATCGCTGTAAATAATACGTATAAGGGAGCATTTATGCAATTATTTACCTTTGCTTTCTCGCGGCCAGAATTTGAACGCGATGGCAGAGTCGTCGTTACCATGGTAACGGCGCTTCGTGGATTAGCTAAATCCGCCATCGTTTGAGTAAAGGCTTGCAATCTTATAATCCGTGACGATAAAATAAAGAATTCCACCTAGCGAAACAAATTTCCCAGCCGCTTCTGAACTCGCATTATTAACTGTTTTCGTTACGATTCGGCAGAGATAAAACCGTCGCCATGTTAGAATTTGAGGCGTTTTCTAGCTTCTAGCTGCGAGAATGCAAACGCGAGTCGTTGCGTAAACGCGCCCTAACGGAAAATTGGAAATAAGCCATCATGCACTAGACATAACGTAGCATAGTAAGCCACCTTTATACTTACGTTTCGTGGGAGTGACATGACCCGGATTTGAACTGGCGAACCAGTCCATCACTCGATATTGACCATATCGCCTTTACCGATGTGGCCACTTGTCCACTGGCATAAAGATAATTACGGCCACAGCCGTAACCAGGACTCCATTCGACCGAATGTGCTCGTTCGTATGCAATGGAGAGGGAATACGAACTAGTATACGCTCATAAGGCTCAATGAGTATTCCCTCTCCATTGTCAATGACCATGGTCCGTCAATCCTATTACCGAAGCATCGAAGGTAATAGGATCGACGGATCCTTCTATGACCGAGCACATTAAAGTGGCACTATCAACGATTGAAAGCAGACAGAATCTGACAACATCTAGCGCTATGCAACAGCAAAGGTGAAGGAATGCAGAACGGCATTTCTTTTAACGAAACAAACAAGCCACGACATCCTTAATATGGAATTAAAATTTGGTTCGTCCTCGTGCACCTGGGAGCAAGCTATAAAGGTGAAACAATGTCACTGCCACTAGATGGCGCCATGGTATTTTCGTTCGCATATAGTGCCACTTGTGACCTTAATAATTTTAGGGGTATTGCATATCGGCAATGTTAGGGGTGTGAATACACAGACAAACGGTGCATTCATCATATTTACAGTATGAAACTCGACACAAGACGGGTGTAAGGAACATCGGTGTTTTGTAGAACATTTTTAACGATGTAACCTTGTCCTTTCGTTAAAAACGAGGCACGTTTTCCTTGCAACTAAAGTTGTCGGTGCGGAGTGCTACGTACTTAATTTGGCTACAGGAAACCATCTGCAGACTGTATTAAATTGGCTTACAAAAAGTGTGGATTTTTTTTTTTGGTGGGGGGGGGCCCGCGGCAATGTTAAAAACTACATCTGAATGTTGTAGTTAGGTTTCACGTGGAGTAAACACTACAGCGCAACAAAATGGCATACTGTCCTCAGTTTTCGGCCATTTTCCTTTAAATTCGTTATAACTTGAGTGCTAATTACCTTTGTACGTCTGTACTTGATGGGCTAGTGCTTCTAAATATGAAATGTGTAAATATGAAAGAGTAATAGAAACACTTTGTTTACCTAACATAAAAATTGACCGATGACTAAATTTTGAGTGCCAGCAGAGGACTGTGAACCTATGTGCCGTCAATATCTATGGCTTGTACACTTTTTTTTTCTTTACGTTTACTGGGCAGTGCATGTTTTATTTATTTATTTATTTTTTTTGCCTTTAACTTCCGAACGCTTTATCTTTTTACTGTGGGATTTGCGCTATTGGAATAATTTTAACGTACGAAAAGTTTTTTCATGCAAAATTTATGAAGATGAGATCAAGTTTGAAGCATACGACGAGTTTGACCCACTTCTACGCATGCGTATATCGGTAAGGGCCCGTTTAGCAACGACTCGCCTTTCCATTCTCAGGGCTCGTTTACGCAACGACAGTTTTCTCGCTCACTAGCTTTAACTTGATCAATACTAAATCTGATGGCTGCTTCTCGCCTTTACCAGCTTTGCGGCTTTCGAGTTGTCTATGCGTATTAGTAACCATGGCAACGACGCAGACTCAAATCTTCTCCTCGTGCCTCGTGACACGGCGTACGATGCTTGCAACAGTTGATCGTCGATTTATGACAACAAGAAAACAATTTTTACTGCAGTACAAGACGACGGATTGTTTTTTGTATGCCGGCATTCGATGGTTTGTCTTCGATTCGATAGCCATCGAATGGACGACATGTTGGATTTTGAATTCTCGCTGCGAGAAGCTATTTATTCTACCCACGTTTGATCATCGCTAGAAGCTGTACTTTGAGGGATAATAGCAAATTTTGGAAATAGCGTGAAATGACAACAATCTTGTAGCAATGTTTAAAATTACTGTAGCACTTTGTTCTTTATCCGTGTTGTTATTTATACTACATACAATTTGTTATCTATTACCACATTCATTTAGTGGCAACGGGAAACTAATCTTAAATAATAACAGTTGACTAGCAAATACCTTTCGGCGAGAGAGAAGGCCTTTTTGCGTTAACGCGCCCTTACAGCTGGAAGCTAGATATCATCTGAAATTCCAGCATGACGACTAATTTAGCTCTACCGGCTCGTAACGAAAACAGTTAATAATGCGAGTTCAGGCCGGTTCAAAAGCGACTGGGAAAATTGACTCGTCAGGAGGTATTCTTACCTTCTTGTCACGGATTGTAAGACTGCAAGCATTTACTGAAACAATGTCGGATTTAGCTAATCCTGGTAGAGTGGTTTGCCGTGGCAACGACACCTTTGCCATCCCTATTAAATTCTAGCTGCGCGAATGCAAAGGCGGCGAGTTTTTTGCGTAAACGCGCCCTAATCCCACCCAGTTTCTTGCTTTCCTCTCCAGATGGAGTGTATTTTGATTTTATGTTTGGGACCGTTTCCCAGACTCTTAGCCAAAGTGTATATGAGTGGACATCAGTAGCCTCAACCTTACCTCGCCGTTTTCAAAGATAGCCCCGCCCTCACCTTTCAAAACTCCGTGCCATAGATAAATTACACCCCTACACCAACCCTATCGACTCCTGTCCCATCCCAGCACCAACCCCCTACACCCCTATCCCAAACCAATCTGCCTCCATGATTACAGTAACCAGTTTAAAATGTCCCCTTTAAGAAGGTGCTTTCATGTGTTTAACAAGCTTACAAATTTCGTTCACATTTTGTTTTAAAGTACCAGATGGTACTGCATCTCACAAGAAAAGTTTTCACACGGCGATTAGACTTCGATTAAATATGAATTGAATTTGGTTCAACGATAAGATTTGAGCTGAGGTATTACATTTATATTAAGTATTGGTGTCCCAAACTACGTGCATATCAAGATTATGACTAGTTACGGTGTTCGGTTTAAAGTGGTAGATCTTAACTCATTACAAATGCATTTGTTTTATCTTCACGTTCCTACGTGGTGGATGTGTGCTGCTTGAGGGACGTGTGGTTTATTAATGATATGTTTGGAGCGTTCGGGCACTGGAGCAGAAAGAATACCTACCAAGCTTGGGTGTCATGGTGGTGGCAGGAGTTTTCGGTGTAGAAAGTGCAAAGTTTTTGTTGGAGGGGGGGGGGAGGTTCCTTTTTTTTTATTTAAAGTTTGATTTGCAATCTGAATTTTCTTGTATTTTTTTTTCCAGGATGAGAAGGAGACAGCGAAGGAAAAACCCCCTCCCCGTGAAGCCAAGGTCGGGATTAAGACACCCGACTTTAAACTCTCCAAAGAAGAGGTAAGTGCAAATAAAAATTTCTAAAATTTTCAATTTTTAAAGAATGACTGCATCAGTTTACCATAAATTAAAAACTCATAATTTAAACCTGCCGGAACAACGCGTCATACATTTAATTTTTTTTTATGACGTCGTGTCCGACGTTAGAGCGTATTTAAAAGCACCTGTAACCATTAAGACAGAAAACTTCAAAGTCTCAAAGCTTCAGAAAGCCTCTAAACAAAAGGCATTGGAATGCTATACGTTTCGGGATTACTGCATTTCGTTATCAAGCAAAAATTGTGAAAGTGGTCAAACACACATTAACACTTAAAACTGCAACATGCAACTCCGAACCAAAGATTCAGACAATCGGAAAAAAAAAACACACTATAAACAATTTTGAACCAGAAAAAACACGATAAACAATTTTGAACCAAAAAAAACACACGATAAACATTTTTGAACTAGAAAAAACACACGATAAACAATTTTGAACCAGAAAAAACACACTATATACAATTTTGAACGCGAAAAAACACTGTAAACAATTTTGAACCAGAAAAACACACTATAAACAATTTTGAACCAGAAAAACACACTGTAAACAATTTTGAACCAGAAAAACACACTATAAATAATTTTGAACGAAAAAAACACACGATAAACAATTTTGAACGAAAAAAAACACACGATAAACATTTTTGAACTAGAAAAAAACACACGATAAACAATTTTGAACCAGAAAAAACACGATAAACAATTTTGAACGAGAAAAAACACACGATAGACAATTTTGAACCAGAAAAAACACACTATAAACAATTTTGAACCAGAAAAAACACGATAAACAATTTTGAACCAGAAAAAACACACGATAAACATTTTTGAACTAGAAATAACACACGATAAACAATTTTGAACCAGAAAAAAACACACTGTATACAATTTTGAACCAGAAAAAATACTCGATATTCAATTTTGAACCCGAGTCATCCTGTAAGAGACTGACAATAAGGCCAGAAGCGACCTGCGCCTCTACTTGCACGTTGCAAGTAAATACTTTGGTACGTTTATGCAAGGATCTTGCAACGCACCCGCAGCATCCTGCAAATTTAACATGGCTCCCGTTTTGTCTCTACCGAATTGTAACGAAACAATCAACAATGAAAGCTCATAAATAAATACAGATGCAAACCTATTAACGTTGCCTTTTGGACATAAATGTCAGACTGCCTGAGTGGGGAATCCTACCCACGACCTTTGAGACTAACGACCGAAGTCCTACCGCTCCGCCATGCAGACACTGCCTAAAAAAATAACGACCGTGTCAGTATGGCTGAGCGGTAGGACTTCTGCCTTTGGTCTCAAAGGTCGTGGGTTCAATTCCCGCTTAGGCAGTCTGACATCCAAAAGGCAACGTAAATAGGTTTGCATTTGTACTTATTTATCACTTTTCGAGCCCATTTGGCTTTCCGTCATGTTTATGTAAGCTCTGGAGTCAAGTGTCAAAATTGTTTTTCAGCAGGAATTCGTTATATTACCAAGGCAACGAAGATTTTACTATCTTCAGTTAACGATATTTCGTGTGACTACACCCTAACAATCTTATTGTACAAACTCTCTCTGCTTTCAGTAAGGATTTGAACATTTTGTAAGCGATCTAACACTTGTAAGCATCTGTTCTCGGATCTTTCTTACTTTCTACGCTAAACTGATCGACTCGGATTAGTCGGCGTAGAGCATTTGACTTTTTTTTAAACAAATATTTAACTCTTTTTCTCTTTTTTTCCCCTTTTTTTTCATTTTTCCCTTTCTTTTTTATTTTTTTTATTTTCTCTTTCTGCGGTTGAAATGTTGTGATCTCGTGTATAGTTGCTTTTAGTGTCACTTTAGCGTATATTTTCTAATCCTTAGTTTTAAAGTATTTGGACAATTGTTAGTGGCATGTGGTTATGCCAATTTGGGCTCCTTTTCTCCCTCTGAGAATAAAAAATTATCTAATATGTCTTAAATCGCGTCTCTTCCAAACGTGCTACAGACCGAGCTTTTTTTTTTTTTTTTTAAATACTAAGTATATGTAGTTTGTTGGCGCGATTTGATCTTGCATCCTTTTGATTTGAATATCCAAAATTTCAAGATGACGTCGATTTTTAGCTCTACCGAGTTGTAACCAAACAGTGCACAATAAAAATCCAGAAACTAGTGGGGAAAATTTTTTTTATGCAGGAATTCTTTCTGGTTGCCACGAATTGATACGTTGACACGCATTCAACCAAATGATGTAATAGCAGCCTTGGCTTTTTAAATGTAATTCATAAAATTACAATTACAGTGGGCCTAATGTAATTACAATTACAGTTACTTTGAGCCTTTTCCCATTCAATTAAAATTACAATCACTAAATTACAATTACAATTTACAATAAAAGAATTTTTAGCCTTTAAGTCGCCTTTAGTTTTAAAAGGGCCATGCGTTTTCACCTAAGAAGGTATAATCAAGACTAAAAGGGAAAAACAAAAACAAAGTACGTAAACATCTTTACATAGCATTAATTTAACAACATAAAACAGGATCCGTATCAGAAAAATACAAGGCGCTTTACACAAATGATATTCTGCAAGAGTCACGGAGTGTGGCAGTGTGGGGAGGTGGGAGTGGGGGACGTCACTAATTTGTGTTGTAATATAAGTTTCTGTAGCCAAGCAAAGGAATAGCTTTCAAGGGGGTAAGGGGCAAAAAAAAGTCATCAGATATTTTGGGACAAAATAGGAATTTCCCAAATTGTCTTCCCTTCATCGGTAGCAAATTGAGGGGAGGGGTGGGGCGGCAAGGGGATTCGATGTTGAAAAATATTTAATTTCAAATAAATATATTTTGACCATAAATCACAATTACAATTACCGTGCTGATTTTTTTTCCAATTAATTACAATTATAGCAGAATTGTTACTTAATTACACTAAATTACAATTACTTTATTCAATTACCCAAGCCTGGCTATGACCTTATTAGCTTGATGTGATTGGCTTGATGAGCTATGCAAAGACAATTCATCTTCCCCCCCCCTGTATCGACCCCCCCAAACCCCATAGCTAGAAGTTAGCTTGTAGTTAGCGAGATTTCATTGCGTAACTGGGCCCTTTCTATAGGATGTCTAAAATTCGTGGTCATTAATTACATGAAATGTAGACAAATGTTAACAGATTAAATTGTATCGAGACAAGCAAAAAGCTCCTTACAAACATAGGGCTGGAAGCAACCCATTTCCGAGATAGTATTGACCTCCATCTCTGGAGACGCATTTTATTTTCCACACACACTATATAAACAAAACGAATGTCATTAATCACGTACGCCCAGTAACGATCCGTATGTCAGAAAATAGAAACGTCTGTTCCTAATAACAATAATAAAAAAAAAGAAAGTTGTCGTGCCTTTCCACAACAGCTGCCCTTAATGCTTTCCCTTAGTATTGGGCTATGGAGTTTGTTTTTAAAAAAAGAATTCGTCTGCTTCTTGTAACAGATATTGAAAACAAAACTACTTGGCCTAAGTCGACTGTTTGAAGTGTTCCGCATTAGCCTGAACCTGTCTTCCGCCAATAAGCACGGATCCTGTCAAAGAGTCGATTTTGTCGCAAAGTCATATGATGATGTTCATGAACTCGTAGGCTGTTTCGATCCCTATGCATTACGTGCACAGTTTGCCTGACATGTCCTCTCTCTTTGCGTTACATACAGTTTGCATGACGTGTCCTCTCTCTTTACGTTACATGCAGTTTGCCTGACGTGTCCTCTCTCTTTACGTTACATGCAGTTTGCCTGACGTGTCCTCTCTCTCTGAATTACGTGCAGTTTGCCTGACGTGTTCACTCTCTTTGCGTTTCGTGCAGTTTGCGTGACTTGTCCTCTCTATTTGCGTTACGTGCAGTTTGCCAGACGTGTCCTCTCTCTTTGCGTTTCGTGCAGTTTGCCTGACGTGTCCTCTCCATTTGCGTTACGTGCAGTTTGCCTAACGTGTCCTCTCTATTTGCGTTACGTGTAGTTTGCCTGACGTGTCCTCTCTCTTTGCGTTACGTGCAGTTTGCCTGATGTCCTCTCTCTTTGTGTTACGTTCAGCTTGCCTGACGTGTCCTCTCTCTTTACGTTACGTGCAGTTTGCCTGACTTGTCTTCTCCCTTTCAATTATGTGCAGTTTGTCTAATGTGTTTTCTCCTGTTCCATTATGTGCACAGTTTGTCTGACGTGGCTTCTCCCTTTGCATTATGTGTAGTTTGCATAATGTGTTTTCACCCTTTGCATTATGTTCACTGTTTGTCTGACGTGTCTTCTCCCTTTGCATTACGTGCAGTTTGCCAGATGTGTCTTCTCCCTTTGAATTACGTGCACAGTTTTTCTGACGTGTCTTCTCCCTTTGCATTACGTGTACAATTTGCCTGACATGCCTTCTCCCTTTGCATTACGTGTGCAATTTGCCTGACATGCCTTCTCCCTGTGCATTACTTGCACAGTTTTCCTGATATGTCTTCTCCCTTAGCTTTACGTGAACAGTTCGCCTGACGTGTCTTCTCCCTTTGCATTACTTGCAGTTTGCCTGATATGTCTTCTCCCGTTGCATTACTTGCAGTTTGCCTGATATGTCTTCTCCCTTTGCGTTAAGTGCACAATATGTCTGACGTGTCTTCTCCCTTTGCATTACTTACAGTTTGCCAGACATGTCTTCTCCCGTTGCATTACTTGCAGTTTGCCTGACATGTCTTCTCCCTGTGCATTACTTGCAGTTTGCCTAAGATGTCTTCTCCCTTCCCATTACGTTCACCGTTTACCTGAAACGTCTTGTCACTTTGCATTACATGCACTGTTTACCTGACGTGTCTTCTAATGTAAGAGTCATAAAAAGCCTCCTGTAGAGTTGAATAGGGATGATTTTATAGGAAAAATTTGAAAATCGTATTTTCAGTTTAGGCGCTAGGTTATAGAGACGCTAGCTGTTCGTGTAGAAAGTACCGTCTTCACCTCCACCAGCTAATTAAATATGGAAGAAACAGACTTTATAAAAAAAAAGATAAATTTTATCTCCTTATTACAAACGGTAAGTAAAATTCATATTTTAAATAAAATAATAATTTTCCAATAGTTTAGGTTTGTGGTCATAGGCGAACATTACTAACGCCAGCTGAATAAAATGTATTTTTTAGTTGACGTCACATCCTCTTTATGCATAGCTGTAGTGCGTATTAGGGTTTTCGTGCGATGTGCGCACTTGACACCTGGGAACAACGTATGTACGTCATCCTCGAACGGCCTTTTCAGGAGAGGTGGGGGGGGGGGGGGGGGGCGGGGGTGTAGCCAGAGACGATTAATAGTAAAAACGGTGGCGTATTCCCCGAAGTTGGTTCTTCCGTTTCGTAACTTTTTTTAATATCGGAAGTGTTTTGCAGCTAGGAGAGCAAATAAAAGCAGCTCGGCAAACAGTATTTTTCTCCGGCCTTAAAGGCACCTTTCTTTTTCAATGTATTTTTTGTTGTTTTTTGGAGTGTTCAAGAGCACAAGAATAATAATGTGTTTACATCTTTAAAGCGATGTGGTAGCAGTTCTAATTAAAGTAAAGGGATGTATTTAGGCTTGGATATCAGGTGGAGATGTTTATTTTCCAACATGAGTAAGAAAAAACCGATTTTTTTATAATTACGAGATAAGCTGTGGAAGGTCATCTATGCTGTAGCGCTGTGCTTTTTGCGCGTTAGTTTCCACAAGTTACGTCATTAAACTGCTGCAGTAGCCGTTCTAACTAAGACAAACAGATGTAATTCGTCTTAGATTAAAGATGGAGATGTATATTTTGGAACAAGGTATATTAAAACGATTTATTGTAATTAGGAGCTTGTTATTGAACATTCTGCTGTAACGCTGTGTTTTTCACACCTATTTACCACAAGTTACATCTTTAAACTGCTGCAGTAGCCGTTTAATTAAGATCAAAGAATGTAATTAGGCTTAGATGAAAGAAGGAGGTGTATCTTTTTCAACAAGTGTCATTAAATTACATTCATTAATCATAAGTAGAACTGCCACTACATTACGTTAATGATGTAACTTAAAAAGAAATGAAGCAAGCACGGAGCCATGGCACAGATAAACACTTGTAGCTTACCTCCTAATTACAATAAGCCGTTTTTATTACCTATGTTCGAATATACATTTCGCTACCTTTCATACAATTATAATTACATCTATTTATCATCATTAGAACTGCAACCACCTCACTTAAAGATGTAACATGCAGTGAATTGAAAAAGAAAGCATGGGGTTATATCGTAGATAAACAGTTGCATCTTGTCTCCTAATTACGATAGACCGTTCTAATTACCATTATTCGAAAATATACATCGCCATCTTTCATCTAAGCCTAATTACATTCATTTATCTTAATTAGAACGGCTATTGGCAGCAGTTAAAAAATGTAACTTATGGTAAATACACGCAAAAATCACAACACTACAGTATAGATAAACTCCCGTATCTTAGATCCTAATTACAATAAATCAATTAATTACCCATGTTCCAAAATATACTTCTCCATCTCAACCTAGTTACATCTATTTATATTAATTAGAACGCTACTGCAGCAGTTTAAAGATGTAATTACAGTGTCGGACTGGCCCTCTTGAGGGCCCTCGGTGCGGACCCTGAAAGGCCCCCTCCACCCCTTATCTATATTCAGGGCCCCCTGTTTTACCAACTCATCATACGATTTTGCCTTTGAAAGGGTCCGGAAAACTCAGCTAGGGGGTGTGGGGGAGCGCTGTAAGCTCTGTAAGCGCTGGTTGGCTGAAGCATTTTACGCTATTTTAGTGCCTGACTTCCAGTCAACATATTTGCAACAAATTGTCAAGCAAATTTTGGTGATTTTTTTTTATTCTTTCTTAAGGATGGCAGGTTTCGGAAAAAATTTAATTACGACTAAATGGTTATTTTTTTACATTTTCTTTGCGAATTAAATTAATCGCGTTCAGTTTAGACTTTTAGGCTATAATGAATGACGATGAAATGCTGTGCGTTCCCCTACCGGAGGCAGAATATATATATATTTTTTAATGTACTATCGAAAGGCAAAAAATAGTGAAATCTTTTTCTCAGTTTTATCCCAGAAAACTTGGCGTAAAGGCATTATTGCAAAAAAATTTCCACATTTTAAAGCAGCAACATGCTTATATAAAATGGACCGTCGAAAGATAAAAGTTTTTACTTAGTTTTGTCCGAAACAATTTGAGGTATTATTGGAGAAAAGCATCCACATTTGAAATCGACATACACCATTTCCACTTTTTTCCCTTGATTTAAGGGCACTTAAGGTTGATTTTGCCCTCAATTTCGGGACCAGTGTTGTGCTTGGGAGGTAAAATAACGGATTAATTACCTTTCCTCCAAAATGGCTGAGAGGAGAACTGCAGGGAAGCGGCCAGAATCGATCAGGGGCAGCGTTTCGGTTACTAGTGTGGTACACAGAAGTGTTGCGAAAACTAATGGAAAAAAAAACCGCAACATGAACTTTCAAACTGACCGAATGATGACGATAATTAGCCAGTATTCATGGGAACGTGAATTTGCAGTGAAAATTTATCCGATTTTGCAACTCAACTCGAAATTGCCAACTTTCTGCCTTCTCAGACGATTGGGGAGAGGAAGTTCCCCGATCCCCACAGTCGCTACGGCCCTGTATATAGTGAAAAAGCATACCCTCCCCCCCCCCCATTTATAAAAGGTATTATTTTAAAATACCTTAACGTTACATCAAACAAATTAATGCCAAAAAAAATTTTTACCCTTTTTTACTGAATAAAACACAAAGAGTATACTGAAGTTCGTACCAACAAGAAGCACGTCTGCTGCTGTCTCTAATTTGATCCAATGAATGGGACGGCCACGTCACGTATGGCCTGCCTACTTCCCTTTTTCTACTTGCTTCCCTTTTTCTACTTGCTTATAAAGGTCTTGCGCCCTGGCTCGGGGTCCCTTGGGCCCTCGGCGATTGCCGAGTAGCCGATCTGGCCAGTCCGACACTGGTAACTTGTGGTAAATAGACAGAAAATGCACAGTACTAGATAAACGTAGATAACTGCCGTAGCTTAGCTTCTATTAAATAAATCGTTCCAATTATCCAAGTTGGAAAATGTACATCGCCACCTGATATCTGAGTCTAAATACATCCATTTATCTTAATCAGAACTACTACCGCATCACTTTAAAGATGTAACTTACGGTGAATTTACATCTTCAAAATGCAGTGCGACATCATTGAGAAACAGCCACAACCTAGTCCTTAATTACGAACTCGCTACACTACGGATTTGACCTGATGTTTGCTAGTTACTTATCACTGCAAACGAACTCACGTTTTTGAGGAATAATACAAATCTACCTCTACTAAGTATGTATGTTTTAAAACTGTGAAAAGCACTTGAATTTTGCGGACATTTTGGCCGCCATTTTGAATATCTCATCGTGTGGAGTTCTGGCATTATTTAGAGCATATTTTTGAATTCTGCAGACCTTAAAACCTAGCAACAGACACCACATTTACATACATTTTAACGATTTTGAATTTTTGTATTGTATAGTAGCCATTTTAAAAACAAAATGGCCGCCATTATGGTTTTTTTTGGGCAGGTTTCAGGTGGCACCCTTTCCTAAATATTTATGGCGGGTGTGGACACGAAGTACACCAGAGTTGGTGTTATCCTCACAAAGTGTAGATTTTACCCCTAGGACTACGATGAAAATGGACGTCATAGACGAATTCCAAGACCTGCTGGAACAAGTGGATATCAGAGAAATGGGGGTGAAACAGGCCGGACAAAGAAACAGAACAACTTGTTTGTCCCAGAGGACAAAGAGTTTATAGCGGAGGAGAGTGAATGGCAGGACAAAATCTGTGAACCGCAGCGAGTAGCACGGATCTTCCTCAGATGAAGAAAAGTGGAGAGTGACATCGTAGCAATCTCACCATTCAATCCATTTGAATCAAGTTGCACTTAAATAAAGAAAGAAATCTCAGGTAGAGGGTAAACGAAGCAAGCAGTCTGCATTAAAGACTGGCCTTGTCCTGGGTTCGAGTCCCAGTCGAAGCAGTAGTCTTTTCTTTCTTTCTCAGACTAGTGTATTGTGTATCCTCACAAGGCCAGTTTTTAATGCAGACTGCTTGCTTCGTTTACAAGTTGGAATTGTTACACAAGTCCATTATGGAAGAACTTTAAAAAAATATATAAAAAAACAGATGTAAGTCACCCTGGAAGAAACTAGGGAACGAATGACCGGTTTGACAGGCCATTTTGAAAGCTACATTTCTTGATCAAGTAGAAATCAGCCATAGAAGTATAGATGGAACTATAGGCGATGCTGGAGAGGTTTGTGGTGGACAAAAAAGTGAAGAAAATATTTATTACATAACCATATCACGCTATAGTATATGAAGATCGAGTGACTTAACTGATGTTAGGATTGTTTTCGATGCCTCAGGTCACAAGAGAACCAAGAATTCCCTGATGTCTGTGGTCAGGACCAAATTAAAACCACAGTTGGCACGTCTTTACTTCCGAATGAAAAAACTAAGCTCTTACAGCTGATACAGAAAGGGCATTTTCTACAAGTTTGCCTTACTGAAGTACACCGTGATTCAAGTTGTTGTTTTTTTGGTTTTTTTTTTTGTGGTTGAAGGAAGCTGATTGAAAAGACGAGCCCACTACGATTCTTCCATCGGGGTTTCATTTTTAAAACTGGAACTTTAATTAGAACAATAGTGAATTGATTCAGCATTCAAAATGATGAGTACCGTTTGGCAGTTTTCTGGCAGGGGAGGTGGCCTGTTGGCCTCCAAACCGTTTGGTCCCGGCGTTTTGAATATTTCATTTATCGATGGCGACGTTGCCACACGGCTCAACTCATGTGTGGGAAATGACTAGGTAAACAACCTCATAGCCCAAAAGTAGTTTTAATAATTCTCTCCCTTTCCTCTCACCCCTCAAATAAAATGTCATGCAGTGGAAGTTGCTTTGAATATTTCGCCTCCCCACCAAAAAAGTAATTCAAGTATCAAAGTACTAAAGTCATGAACTATTGTCCAAACAAGTAGCCTAAGTCTACGTTAACTTTGCATGCTGGCATTATACAATATAACTTTGTTATCCAGTTATTTCGTAGCTATCAGTGGGGCCGTGTGCCTACGTCAAAGACCTAGAATAAGTTAAGCAAGAACGCTATGTAGTTGCCAGCCATTGGTCAGTCGCTGGGTGAGATCAGCCGCTGATGAACGCTATGTAGTTTGCAGCCATTGGTCGGTCGATGGGTGATGTCAGTCGGCTGAAGAAAAATATGAAGTCAACGCGTTTGCTACGAACGACAATTTTTGACTCTTTCTAGTGCAGGTTTGTCCCATCTTCGATCTAAGATTTACAAATATTCTTTACATTATAAGGCAAAGTCTCGTACTGTCTAGCGGCCAAGGGCAACGATCGTGCACTTCCGGAAAAAAACATGAAATTTTAAGAACTTATTTTATAGATCAAGAACAACATTTTTGGATACGGTGCCCACTGACGGCACTTCCGGTTTAGCGTCATGGCGTCATCAAAGATGGCCGCTACATGATTTAACCCTAAAATTTTGTATCTCTGTAACCAATTAACCGATTTTAATTTTTTTGTAGCTCGTTGGAATGATAAAATTATAACTAACCAAAAATTCCCTATGGCACAATAACACAACTCGCACAGATTAAGTGGTACTGCCTCTGGAATGTGACATTGCGTGAAATGTTGGAAAAAATACGAAATATAACTATTTGAACCATAAGCTGTAGTTTTCCTTTTCCTTGAACATTATCTGTATTTTATTTAAAACATCACGTTGACGTCGAAACGTATGATGCCTAACTGAAAAACGGCACATCCTCTTTTAAATTCAACAATGGAATGAACAAGAATTTTAAAACTCAACTGTTTGTCGATCAGAATGTGGCGTCAGGTTGTCGCTGCTAGTCAAATCCCATATCAGAACCTGACGACTAGCCTGAAATGCACGTGCTTAGGAATATCTGAATGGTGGAGATCTATTCTTTTCATCAATCCTAACCGAAATTGTTTAAATTAGACA
>JAHWFP010215380.1:49529-62577 GCA_023313725.1 Lithobius niger
AAGGTGGTGATCTATTCTTTTCATCAATCCTAACCGAAATTGTTTAATTTACTTACGGAGCATTCTATTTCCATTAAAGGTGAAAAGGTAATGGCGTATCCGCGAAAGGGTATGGTGATTTTTTAATTCGAAGTGTTCATGCAATCCCTGTAATACCCCAAAATAAACATGATTAAGATTTTCTGAAAGGTGGGGATGTATTCTTTCCATTAATCGTAACCAAATTGATTAGCTTAAATACAAATAAAAATATGAGCGTTACAATGGCACTTTGAAATTGAAACTAATCACTACACCAATTACAGCTAAACCTTTAAACTGATGTAAGACGGTCCCTAGCGAAGCTAAACAATTTCGGTTGTGCTTGGTGGAAAGAATAGATCCCCATCCTTCAGAATATCCAAAGCATATTCATTTTGTGCTATTAGACGGCTCGCAAGAGCACTTTGAATTCGAAAATTAACATAGGATTTCGCCGCTATGCCGTCACCTCTTCATCTTAAAAAGGGCGTAGGACGGTCCCTATATAAGTTAAACAATTTCATTTAGGATTGGTAGAAAGAATAGATCTACCACCTTTCAGAAAATCCTAAGCATGTCTATTTCGGGCTATTAGAGGGCTCGCAAGCGCATTTTGAACACGAAAATCACTGTAACAACCAATTGAAAAACGGAGAATTCGCGGAAATTAAGGGTGACATACTTTAAATACGATTTTGTGGTTCAAGGGTTGATATTATGTAAAAGATTACTTATCACGTTTCCTGTCAAGAAATGTGTGCTGAACGTTTTTGCTTCACATGCTTTTGATTTGTTGAGGTGAAGGAGTTACAGCCAAAAAAACGCTGTTTTTCTTTTATTGGGGGGAGGGAGGGGGTTAAATCACCTCCTCCTCCCTGGGGGGGGGGGGGGTTGAACCTGTTACCATAACTATTTTTCCAGTTACTCTACGTGTGCATCCATACCAAATTTCATGCTTTCACAGACTGAACAATTCAACCCCCTAGCCAGCCTATGTACTATATGTATAGAATGATGGGCAGCATATCCTTCATCTTGTAATAATTCGGCAATTGAACGGTTAACATTGTTAAACCATGCGCAATGGCTATTTACCGTGACGTCACCGTGAGTTAGCCAATGACGAACGAGAACAACGGCTGTTGGGACATCTGATTGGACTAGCCCAGTCACGTAGTATGCACGTCACAACAAACAGCCATGGCGTGTGGTATAGGACTTGTTGGAAAGGGAACAAAATTGGGAACAATTCGTACAATAGGGCTTAATGTTTTTAAGTAGCTAGTTTGGTGGTTATTTTAATTTAAAAGTGATAATACTTACTGAAAATCACTTAAAAAATTTACATTTTATGAGCTGTACCCTTAATCTATCGGACCACTGTTAATGTGTCGTAGGATCTTTATGTGGCTCACAAAATTATCTTTTCAACAATCCAAACAAAATTGAAATTGGCCTGCTGGTTAACGAGCTACAGCTGTCGACATCAAACTCTATAGTGAATCTGTGGCGGCCATCTTTGATGACGTAATGAGGGCAACCGGAAGTCGTATATGTGGGCACCATATCCAAAAATGTTCCATTTGCCACAGCAAAGATATTCTGGAAGAGTCATGCTTTTTTTTTTTCCAGAAGTGCACAATTCGCCTAGAATTTGGCTCTTAGCCGCTTAGCTAGTAGCAAAAACGACGACAAGAAGGACCCGTACATTGTACAATGAAAACGGACGAGTGTGTCAATTCTTTGGTTAGAAGTTGAAACTAGTACGTTGTTGCCTTGAAAAGAAGTTGAATTTAGCACATTGTTGACTAGCCTAACAATTTGCTCTGCGTGGGCATCTCAACGGCAAGTGTTGAATGACGTCATGCACGAAGGACAATTATTTCTCACACGGTACGGATCGCTCAAACCAAAAGCTATAAACTGGGAGTGGGGCGGGAGCGGGAGGGGTGTCCTGAATGGGAAATGCCTGTGTGTTGGGGCATCTGTTAGCCCTGCTGTTCAGAAAATAAAGACATACGTAGGGTGGGGGGGGGGGGGAGGCAAAGCATCCGTTACCGTTATCATTAAGCTTATGATGGAGACCTAATTATTTTGGGGAAATGATGGGACGAAAGGGGGTAGGGGCAAAAGATAGGAGGAGAAGGGGAACTAGCAGGAAAAAAATTGGCCTGTCGCAGTCAACGTTCAGGCAACACCGACCGAAAACTGGAAAACAACCACTTGCCGTTTGCTGTACGATGTTATTTTTAGTGTATGATTTTCGCTGATGACTTATCCATCTCATAATATTCACCTAAAAGACAAAAAATTATCCCAAAGTAAAAAAAAAAAAAAAAAATGTAGGTCTAACGTTTGAAAGTACAATTAGCTTTTGTTTCACAGTTGAGTGAGATCGGCAAATAAGGGTAAGAAATGCTGTTAGATATGTTTATTTTTTGTGTTCAGAAGTCTTTAAAGCGGTCTATTATGAAAACACCCTTCGTCCTTTGTCTAAAGACGGGAGAATTAAGTTCTAATAACATTCCGAAATGGAGTTCTCCTTTTTTTGTGGATTTTGTATGCCATTATCCACCACCCCCTCCCTTCTTCACCAAATTATTTAATTCCTTTATTTTTGTTTTCTGAAGACCTTTAAACACACTTACATTCTATTCCCCCCAATTATTTTATCCTCCATTCCTCCCCCCCCTCCCCCAATCACCCTCAAATCACCGCAAACGTCATGTCGGCGCTTTGTTTAATCACTATTTAATTCAACCTCATTCAGATGAGCATGAGTTTTGCGTGATATGTAACAACAAACGGGCACACGTGCGGAGGATTCAAACTGCTGCAAGTAATTCATGTTCATTTATCGATGTAAAAGGGTTTTACCTGGCGATGAGCACGCAACAACGGTCGCGTATTCATATCAGTGATTGCTGCGCCCACTGCTTTGGAAAAAAATTTAACTGAGCTCAGGAAGTCCGCAGCTACACGAATTAAATAAGTCGTTCTGTCGTGTAAGGCTGCCAACTTCAAGGCATAATGGCTCGGAAATCAACGCGTCGTCGATTGGTTTAAAAAATTTAGCCGAAACACGGATTCTTTCATTTTGCTCATTAGGGGTGGCGCGATAATCGATAATTCGATAATACGCGGTGAAAAATTCTCGTCGATTATCATATCGCGCTTTTTCTGATTTGTCGAATTATCGTTCAAACCGCGATGATTAAATTGTCATATCTCGGAAACCGTAATAGCTGGAAGCAAGCGGTTTGTGGCGTTGCATTCGGAATTCCAAGGGCTCTCCAACCAAGTGTGCAGTACTGTTGCTAGAGCCTATTTAGGTGATTGGAGAGTTAGTTTAATGCAAACAATATTTAAGCATTAACAAAACTGCTAAATTGTTTCTACATGGTGACGAAACAATGGACAATGGCAAATGCATTTTCGTGTTCAAATTGCGAGTGCCACACAATTCACATTCGTCAAGATTGCACTGTAGCGCCAGGTTTTTTTTCTCTAATTAACAAAATTAAATTGGTTATTCCAGCCTGCAAATGCTCTATCGAGATATTATCGATTGTCGCGATAATTCAACAATTTTATCGGGATAAACAAATTTTGTATCGTGCCATCCCTATTGCTCATTAACAACAAAGACAAGATCTTTAGCTAGCCAACAATGTCACATTTTGCACGACCAGGTGTGTTGTTTGCCTGGTAGCAATGATAAATTACATGCCCCGAAATTGTAGTCATTGTTGTATCATGGGAGCGTGACGCAGACAGGCAGTCGTCTTGAGATTTTTTCTTATTATGATTCGTGTGATTTTCCTCTTTATTGAAAAATTGATTTGTTCAAACGATAGTTTGCTCCACGCAACAATAATCATCCGACAACAAAAAGCAATTTGCTGCAACGACCAAATTTTGTTTTACTGTAACAAAAAATTATTAATGGCAACAATTTCGCTTATCACAACCAATTAATTTTGCAGTCTAAAATAAATAATTTGTTGAGCCAACCAAATAGTATTTCTTAAGAGATGAAATGTTTTACCCGCTGCGAATTATTGTGCATGTAACTTACCTGATCATAAAACCCAGACACTATTATGTTTTAACTAGAGGAAGCCCGTGCTATGCACAGGGCCGGTCATGAATTAAGTTTACGGACACATTTCCCGGTACATTTTCCCGGTACATTTTTCCGGCAATTTTCCCGACGACTTGGTAGACCACTCATGCCTGCCTCCTCTTTGCATGCAGGTAGAATGGGAGAGCGCATTTTCAATGCGGGCGCGAGGAGGGGAGAAGTGATTGTTCGGCCCGACGACTTGTCAGATTGCACCTTTATTGAGTTGATCGACCACTCATGCCTACCTCGTGTTTCCATGCAGGTAGAGTGGGGAAAGTGCATTTTCAATGCGGGAGTGAGGAGGGAAGAAGTGGTTTTCCTTTCAGCTTTCCCTTTCTCTTTAGCCTTTCTTTTAGCCGGCCTCCAGGGTTATTATATAGATTGTATGTACATACTATGCCATTGACGGTAAAACCCCTTTTACAGTTGAGACCCCGTTGCTCCCAATACATGTTCTTATGCAACAACGTGAATAACATGTCTTATATTCGGTATTTCTCTTTGTATCTTTCCGAATCGGTTTGCGTCTCAGCTTATGTATTTTTCAAACTCAATAATAAGGCGTAACAGTAAAAAAAAAAAAAAAACACCCGTAACTTTTAGGTTTTAGGTTAATGTTTAGTAAAACTCAAATTTTTTTAAACTTTAACTTGCTGTACATAAACGAATGCAGGTAATGTTGGCAATGGTCGTGGCATTACGCCAAACTTTGGGTTGCCTCAACATAATTTTGAAGAACGGCTCATCACGATATCACATTTTGTTGTGGCAATCAAACGCATCGTGATTTAGCAACAAACTATACGCAGCTACAGTAACGCCATACTGGTGACGAGGCTAGCTGGTCGTTGAGTAACTGCAAGGGGCACTGCATACAAATGGAGGTAGAAAACAACGGTGTCTTTTTAATCAAGCCGATGCTATGAAAGTGGATTTCTTAAGCCTAAAAAACGTTGTTTGTCCAATCCTTACGCTGAGATACTTGCTTAGGTTATAAATGGGAAAAGAAAAGAACGTCTCCTTCACGATATCACATTTTGTTGTGGTAATCAAACGGATCGTGATTTAGCTATAAACTATACAGCAGCAACAGTAACGCCATACTGATGAAGAGGCTAGCCGGTTGTTGAGTTAACTGCAAGGGGCACTGTATACAAATGGTGGTGGAAAACAATGGTATTTCTAGTCAAGCTGAAGCTACGAGAGTGGATTTGTTAGGCCTAAAAACGTTGTTTATCCAATTCCCTTACGCTGCTAAACTTACTAAGGTTATAAATCGGAAAAGAAAAGTTTCCACACCATTGGCTTGCCAAACTACGCTAATGTCTTAACCTGCGCGTGTACCAAGTGCCCCTTGCAGTTAGCTGCTAAGACCAGCTCCGGATGCTAGCTCGTAGCAAGTATGGCTGGCGTTGTCGTCGCTGCTCTAATATCAACAAAATTAAATAGTTGTGGTGAACGTAGGGGATTGTTGAAATTTTTCAAACACAAATTCAATACAATAGAATGTGCACCCTAACTACATGCACTTGTGAGGGGAAGATAGGGGTAACTAAATAAGCTCTCATAACAATAGGATTAAATAGGGGATGGAGAAGAAGGGTGAGGTGAACTCGAGTAGGGTGGAGAAGGAGGAAGTTATTAAAAGAAAGAAACAGTAAAAATGAATGGCAAGTAAAATGTTGAAGTTAGTACCCAGGAAATGTTAATTTTTTGTAAATTTGGCTGCAAATTTGACTGCTGCATAAGCGAAAACGTATAAATTAAACATAAAAATTAAAAATTTGCGACCATATTTAACCGTATCACGAAATATTACACCCGTAAATTTTACGCGTAAAAAAGTTTACAGTGTATTTTCGTAATACGGGTAAATATGGTTGTAAATTTTAAATTTTTATGTTAATTTATATGTTTTCACCTATGCAGGACATATAAATTAACCTAACAACAACAACAACAACAACAATCCCCTATGCAGGATTCCAACTCTGCGTCTGAGGTTACACGCTTTTTGGCAAACCTTGTGGGACAGACAGGACGGTAATAAGTTACGGGCCATTAAAGGCACTGTCGAGGAGTGGCACTCGGCGTGTCGCCGCAGTCGCCGTGAGGAGGTTGTGTTGGCCCGTTTGCGAATTGGTCACACCCGACTTACTCACTGTTTCCTTTTGCGGGGGGTTGACCCTCCTGAATGTTCTTGGTGTCGACGGCCACTTACGGTCCGGCACTTACTTGTTGATTGTCGCCATCTTGATGGTGTTCGTCGTCGGTTCCATCTTCCGCATGACATTGCGCGTCAGTTGGGCGATAAGTCTGTCCTCCTGTCCGGTGTTTTTCAATTTTTGCAGGAGGTACAGATGTATGACAAGATTTAGATTAGGGGTTTGAATAACATCTCTGTAATGTGTGGTGCAGTGGCAACCCGGACCACTGCACTGTGACTGAGGTTGGCGCTAATGACCAAGTTGTCGACGCGCCATTAAGCCTCAATCCCCCCCCCCATGCAGGAATTAAATTTGCAGCCAAATTTACCCCCAAAAAATAAACATTATCTAGTTATTAACTTCAACATTTCATTTGCCATTCATTTTTACTGTTTCTTTCTTTTAATTACTTCGTCATTCTCCACCCTACTCGAGTTCACCTCACTCTTCTTCTCCATCCCCTATTTAATCCTCTTGTTATGAGAACTCAGAGAACTCCCGTTTCGCCAAATCCCATTTCGCCAAAAAGAAAAAAAAGCAGATTAACAGTTTCAGGGGCCAATCCCGTTTCACCAAAACGAATTTGACAAAATGTTGCTTGCACAAAATTGAATACCATATTTCTATGTAATGGGGCTTTAAATTGCAAATATTTAACAGAGACACGCAGTGGTAGAATAAGACCAATTGATATATTAGCGTTTTGAAAACTGGCAATAAAGACGGAAAAACGTGTATTTTAAATATTGTTTTTTAGAATGCTTGGTCGTCACTACGTCAATACCAAGGGTTTCTATTAAAAATGGTTAGTTATGCACCCTTTACCCTTTCCCAAACGGGAATTCCCGTTTTGCACAAGCAAAATTTTCTTCAAAAATTTAACATTATAGAAGTTAAAGAGGCATGCCTAATTGTAAGTAATTTGTGATTAGTTGTGGTTTCTGATGTTGTGTTTAGCCGCAGCAAGCGCGGCAACGTGAGCAAGGCACGTAATTTGAAACAAATTATTCTGCAAAACGGGTATTTGTCTATAAATGTCTGGCCATTATCATGTTATAAATGTTCGTGTTGAAATGTTTTAAATGTTTCGTGTGCCTAAAATTTCGTGAACGGTTTTTGGCGAAACGGGATTGCCCCATGAGGCAAAAGTTGTTAATCTGCGTTTTTTTTTGGTGAAACGGGATTTGGCGAAACGGGGCGAAACCGAGAACTTATTAGTAATCCCTGTCAAGTGCGTAACTATAAACAAAATGTATTTGCCAAATAACCCAAAAAATGTTTTTTGAGTGTTATGATTAGTCTTATTTGTCCCTTTAATTTTTTTTTAAAGGTTGATTGAGGGAAGGGAGGAACAACGTTTATGGCTTTGTTTTCGGGAAACTGCATTGCATGAGAAAAACTAAAGTTGAAAAAAAAACTAAATTCGCGCGTCGTTGAGTTTCGTTTCGTCTTAACTGTGCATTACCTTGCATTACCCCCCTCTTTTTTTTCTATAATGATACCTCCGGTTAAAACCAAGCAAGTAACCTCTTTCCCTGTCAGAGAGGATTGAAGTCTTCCCCTCGTCTCACGACACATCCCCCCCGGGGGGGGGGGGGGGGGGGTTTGTTTTTGTTAGGATAAGCAATAATGCCGGGATGAGTTGGTTGTTTGAAGAGGGGCGTTAACGGCCTTAACACAGAGCCATTATGAGGCGTGCAGGGAAATGGATGTCGGCCCCGGGAATGGCTTCAAACTTTCACCCAAATCGACCTGAAATTGAAGAAGAAGATGCAAGACACGAGGCGTCATGAATAATTCAAAATGGCTGCCTTTGAAGCTGGAGATCGACACCAGAGGGCGTTTTAAAGCCTTGTGTGAGTGGTGATTGGTCAACAATAATGGAATTGATGTGTGCTGATTAACATCCTTAGTAGGCCTATCCGGCATTCGCCCTTATTGTTGCCGTTATCAAATCGCAATCGGCAACAGTAACACATACTGACGCATAAGTTGGACTCGCTTAAAGTTTGCATAAGTTGGACGCGCAAAACCACTATTGAACTTCGAACCACTTTTGAATCGTCGATAACTTGCGAACCACACACGATAACGGATAGGCACCTGTAACAAAACGCCGATACACAAATTGAAGACACCCGCACAGGGTCGGATTGGGAGGGGTCGGGCCTCCCGAAAATGCACTGCAGGGACCTAATTGGGACACCTAGCCGAGAGGGGAGGGGCAAGCTAGCATATTTTAAAGAAATCTGCATGAAGTTGAGACGTTTTCCTGCAATTTACAGATGCAATTTTCACAGAAATTCATTTCAAATTTTTTTTTAAATGTGTAAGAAAGGTCTCCTGTGTGTGGGGAGAGAGGGTTGGGGGTCGGGAGAATGGGCCCGGGACGGAGCCCTGTAAACTACCGAATTCTAAAGAAATCAGTGTGAATTTGAAACGATTTCCATCCAGCTACGCAATTTTCATACGAATTCATTTCTAATTTTGGCTTCCTGTAAGTGGGGGTGATGGGGGTGGGGGTATCCTGGGTGGAGGCCTGTAGCGAACGTATTTTAAAGAAATAAACCTGAATTTGAAACGTTTTCCTGCAAATTAATTTTCATACAAATTAATTCCAAATTTGTCAATTTTTTCTAATAAAGGCCTCCTGTAGTGAGGGGAATCCCCGGGTTTCCGTGCGGCCCAATTCGACACTGCACCCACACAAAATACTCACAGACAAGGCCCATTTCAGGCCAAATTGTGTTCACTTTCTGATGTTACCACGGAATAAAAACAATCCTTATTCCCTGGAATTGGACAAACCAAACGCCCATAGCACGGAAGATCCCGCATGTTGTACACATTGTGACGGGGATCACTATTTGTAACTAGACGGCCGACATACTAGTGTGGTGTTACCAGGTTCAGTGTTAATGTAAGTGCTCGAGTGTTTAGGCAACTCAGGCTTAACCCTTCATTAAATACTGTGAACTTTTAAAGTTAACTATACGATTTTTAATGAGTGGTGCGCTAAGTTGTTAAGCTTTAACTTTGAATTCTTACACAATCTAGCTTGTTTAATGTTAATATTAATGCATGCTGTTCTGGTGTGGTTTCCAGGAGCGCTGTATTTAATATTAACGGTTCTACTTGTATTTGCAGTAAATGGTCGACGGGTTGAGTGTAATTACTCTCTGTGTTTATCAAACCTGAAAACTTAATGGTTAATGATTCTCGTGATACTCTGCGAGGAGAACACACATAATATGCATATATTATAGGCGGTGGAATTTAAATTGGACTTGGCGTTTGCGATTTGCGCGTTCCGGTAAATTTAAATTTTGGTTTGTGCTCTTGAGGCATGACGCATAGCAACGTATCAGCAACGTAGGTAGGCAGGTCACGTGATGGGATGCTGTAACAGTAAGATCATGGTGATCATTTCTCTGCCCCATGGCGTTTTCCTTAAAGACAGCTTCTTTTCCCTAAGAATGAGTGTGTGGGAACTTGTAAGAGAGATGGGGCACTGGCCGTCTTGGTTCCTAAGGATGTGGATAAGAACTGGAGCGGAATTGGCCGCTTGTTACGTATATAACGTTAACTTTGATTGGCTTACCCAGGTACGACCCGACGCACAGAAATGCGTGGCGCAGAAACCAGTTGATCCGCATTGTGGATATAAAAGGTATGAGGGGTCGCTTCAGGGATCTTTCTTATGCATCCCTCCCCCCCCCCCGCACACTAGGCAACCAAGCCGCGCGACCAGGTCGCTGCGGCCAACGAAAATACTTACGGTATATGTAGCACCGTGCACTTGACCGCAGCGACCACTGGGATCCCGCGCGGTGTGCAGGCGACCACAGGCCGACTGTACTTGCTCCGTGGTTATTTTTCACCACATGATCGAGAATTATCAATGAAAAACGGACGTGGCCGCACTGCACGTCGCCGTGTTTTTTGGCCGCACGACCTGGCCGCCCAGTGAGTGGGGGCCCTTTCTAGATTGAGTAGCCGCCAGAGGCTATTGAAAAGTGCGATGGGAGGCGTCGTTCGCTGCCGGAGTCGGGCCGCTTAGTTGTGGGGCTGACTGAAGACGACAGCCGTGGTTATAGGCCTTCCGTCCACGGAGAACTCTTAGGCTACAGTAAGGCGATCAGTTTTGTGGCTTGTTTAAATATCACGATGATAGGGATTTGCGGTGTGGGGACATTAGCCACTTCACCGAAGGCACTCGCGTCTGCGCCTGTATGACCGTTTGAAATTGGTCTACAAATTCAGGCAGTTGTTTGGACTTAGATGTTGCTAACCTCCTTCGGGTGGGATACTTAGTTATTACGCAAATCATGGTTCAGCTAACTTAGCAAAATGCTGCGTACGCTGCTTGTGTTCTCTGCCATCTTTGTGATGCTACATGACCAGCGGTTGAGCTATTGTAATTCCTTCTGAAATATTGATTGCCGTTGTAAACATAAAAACTTGCAGTCTGCGATTAATGCCATTTCGTTCTTCAATACGTCGAATGTCTTCATTGCCACAGTAGGGAGTTCAGCAGTGGTTGCAACAGTTGACTGGTGGCCAAATCCCATACTCGTGGAGTTGACCGGGTGAGCCACTCAAGGTAGGCTTCAGAACAACATTACAAATGCACATAGAAAATACACACACAGCCGCTAACATGACACAGAATTAATACTAAACCCACAAACACATTGTAAATAAATTCCAAATATCAAAACGCCTGTATAATGCACAAATTAACCACACGCACACCCACTGACACGGCCCAATTCAAATTGCGTTCAATTTCCTTTTTCCCTGTAATTGGAGTTCAAATTATCGTTCGTTTCGTTCGAGTGAACTCTAATCCGTTTTTTATTTATTTTTTTTTTCATGTGCCTTCACAGCCGTGAGTTTCGCGGGGATGGGAGCAGTAATGATTTTTATTGACGATTGTGTTTATAATGGCGGAATCAATATTTTCTCAGATGTCAGCTTGGTGATGGTTGACGGTATCAGCTAACATACTGGCAAGGGACTGATAACGATCGATCGGCCAAAACCGGTATTGGTGAAAACTTAATGTGAACATCGTTCATTGACTTTTAAGACAATTAATTAAATCAAACAGGTAACACAGCCATAGGCCTACGGCAGGCACTTGCTGATTCAAATTCATTGTTAAATGATTTTTAACCTGAAACATACAGTTTGATTTCTTACTCGGTAACTTGACATCTATATTCAAACTAGACGAAAAGCATGGGTAACAGGTTTCCTATTTCTGCAGTGCTTTTCTTTTATGTACGGTATGAAGAAGAGCTAATGGTTTAAGGTTCGTGAAGCAATGAAATTTTTGTTGTATGGGATTTTATGGGGTTTGACTCTAAAATATGGGAAACTAATCATATACTCAGATATTCAGAGAGATTATCAGTAGTAATGTCATGAGTGCGTAGTTTGCAAGTCAGGACAAATTTGCTGGTGACCTAAAGCTGCGCTCTGCTATTGTAAACTGGAACCTCAAAATACCAATTGCAACTCGAGATTAATTTTGTCTCTCGTTGGTCTGTGGATTGGTAGTTGCCTATTTCGGATGGTAAGTGTTCTTTCATATATGACATTCTAACAGCTCCCACTCATCTATTTTGAACCAGATCACGCTTCTGAGTGTTTGTTCATTTAAGGATCTTGTTGTTTGGTTTGACTCCTCCTTAAAATCCACCACCCATTATCATCATTTAGTGGCAAATGCTTATCGTCTTCTGGGAATTGTGAACCGGATTTTTAATTCAGGCTGTGTAGAAACTAAAGTCCGTGCTTTTAAAATTTATGTTCACCCGCCTTTGGAGTATGCTTCATAGGTTTGGTCCCCTTACCTTTTGCGAGACATTAACCATCGGTGCAGCGTCGTTTTACGAAACGGCTTCCTGACCTTGCACAGTTGCCTTATTATCTGCGTTTGAAGCGTCTCGAGCTGGACTCCCTTGAACTGCCCCGACTTAAGGCTGACCTAATTTTAACATTTAAAATTTTGCGCGGCTTTCTGGAGATAGATTTACCATTCTAGGGGTCATAGTTATAAATTACTTCTTCCCTCGGCCAGACTTTATTGCTGGAAGTACTTTTTTTTTCCAGTGTGGAATGCTTTATCTAAGCGGATCGTTGCGGCTGCTTCCGTCAACAGCTTCAGACAACATCTTGACGAGTTTAACTTTGCCAAATTTTTAAAAGGACCCAATTATGTTGTTGGGTGGTGATTGTTGGACTGGTGTATGCCCGCTTGTTCCTGGTCATGTCTTTCCTAGTGACCATAGCTTTTTTATTATGATTTTTTATTATCCTGATTAAGATTGACAGTTGGTTTAGGCCAAGCTTTAAATTGCGATACATTTATTATTTTTTTTTAGTAACTTTGACAATGATACGGCTTTTCCCCTCACTTGTGCCTCACGTTTGGCGATGCAATCGGGGACCATTGTGTCCCTGGTAAGTCTAACCTTGGTGGTAAGGCATTCGTGACTCAAACCCAACACCATCTGCCCTTTCTCTACAGCCGGGCCACCGTCTTCGTTTTAATCTTTTAAACTCTTAAACTTTTGTAATTTTGTTAGTGACCACCAGGTCCTTGCCATTCCGGTTGCGTTTGCAACAAACTTATTATTATTATTATTATTATTATTATTATTATTATTATTATTATTATTATTAT
>JAHWFP010215380.1:62677-76915 GCA_023313725.1 Lithobius niger
TTACTATTTTATCGATTTAATGTTCTCAACCCCGCTTTACATTACGAAGCTGAAAAAATACCCAGCGCTTATGCGAGGTCTTTTTATCAGACTCGGAATGTAACGTGGGGGTTGAGAACATTTATCCGTGCATAAACTACGCTCAAGTGGTATTTGAAACGAGAATATGCCGTCTCCTAAGTAGGTTTGACCATACAAAAAAAACCCATAAGGGTAAAGGAACCCATCAAATTTTCGCCATAGAAAGTAGTGATATTAAAGCCAAAATGGCTGCCACCAAGTTTGGCGTCCGAACCGTGACCACTCAAGCTTAACTGACAATCACCGAGGTATCAGTTAAGATTGAGTGATTAGGGTTCGGACGGAAAACTTGGTGGCAGCCATTTTGGCTCTGATATCACTACTTTCTATGGCGAAAATTGATGGGTTCCGTTATTTAACCTTATGGGGTTTTTGTATGATATCACCCCTTTTGGTTTTATTGTTTTGCTTTAGTGTAAGTATTGATTCTGAGCTCCTTATGAAAATTGAATTGTAAATCGTTTTTTGAAGAGCCTAAAGAAAATCGTCACTTTGGTTTAATTAATGGTCGCTGATAAATTAAATTACCAATAAATTGCCCGTTGTACTACATTTGATTGTAAAACAGAAACAAGTGAGCACGATAGGTTACTTTAGTTTAGTTTAGTTTAGGCATATTTAGATTTTCTTTCTTCTGGTTTTTTATTCAAGAAGAAGTAACATTTTACGGCTGTTCTTTCCGATAAACAGTTTAGTATAGTTTATTTATTGGCGGAGCGAGCGAGCGAAGCGTAGCCTATAACGGACACCAAATTGCAAAATGTTGGCTGGTTGGTCCGTTGGTCTGTTGGTTGCACATTTTTAGTCTGGGTGGAGCCCAAACGAAAGATCGGATTGGAACGAAATTTGGTACAACGCTTGATACCCCAAACAGTATTGCTGAGACAAAATTTGACGTAAATCGAACAATTATTACGGGAGAAATAACAAATTTTCGAATTTATTTCTAACACTCACCATTGTAAATTTGGAATCGTGAATAGTTAGGGAATTCCTACGAAGCATACACTGTGCTGTTGGTAATCAAGTGAACTTTAAAAAAAAAGCCAAAATAAATCATCGTAGCTTCCTTACAGCTAACAATCTTTTTTGACATAACTCAACGAAATAATAACATTTGATCATAACACTTTAACCACTAGAGGAAGACAAGCAAATGGGAAACAAACCAGAAGGATTCGTTAACGACTCACATTCGTTTCATGTAAAAAAGAATGCTTGCAGGAATTCAGCCAACATGGCAACCAAAGTGGCGTTGACGCTATCAACGGGAATCTCAAATTTGAAACATCAAATCGCCGCTGCAGGAGGAAACCGTTCATATAATACGACAGACACAGCAGACCACGTATTTATATCACAACACAGAACAATAATTTGGCTTCGTATTGTAATTTCAAGATATCTAGATTGCTATGGAAACTACACTCTCCATCCCATGTTGCCAGAATAAATAGGCCTAACATCGAACCCAATAGGCCTAATTTCTCTACTGTTGTCGCTTACGAAACTAAAACGGGACTAACAATTTGGCTTAAAATTAGGATTTAGAATTATTTAAATTCTATGTTCACAGCCAAGCTAACACCGGCTGATCAACAATTGTAATAATTCCAATTAAAAAAAAAATTAGCGTTTGGCGTTGCAGTACGTGCCAGAGGTGTGCGCTTCAACATTGTCGTAGAAGGCAGCGTAGAGAGCCGCGGATGTTTCGAATCTTTTGATTGTTCTGAAGTACTATCGTTACTGGTGATTGTTTAGCTTGCAATTAAATGCTTTATTGTTAATATTTTAAATCTAGGAAAGATACTCTGCAATAAATATAAACAATGTAAGCATTATTGACGGTGGCACGTTCTTTGCCAGCTTTAACCATGGCGGCTAACGTTGTATTTTACAACGGCGGCGACGGCGCAAAGAGGCTGCAAATAACGAAACGGATACTAAATATGGGTGCAAACGAAAGTATCTTAAAATTAATATGAAACGTAACCTAGCTAAAATGTAAAAAACACCAGCAAAAAGCTTCAGCTCAACTGTAGCCGAATGAATATTGCCCCGAGCTTTTTAAGGACCATTAGCAAACATTGCAAAGCCATTATAATGAGAGGAAATACAAATTTAAAATAAATTTTTCTTCGCTCCGCCTACAATAGCCCCAAAGCCTGTTTCCTAGTCATATCAAATCGCACCGGTCGACTAATAGTTCGAAGGTTAAATGAAAACTTAAACATTGCTAACTTTCGGACTTAGACACAATTTTTTTGGTAACGTTGTTTAGATATGTGACGACACACTAGCGTGTGTCCAATGGTCGTCCAATGAGAGACGATGCCGACAATACTAACAATGGCTGTAACAATACTTTTGTACTTACGCGCCCTCCCATGCCATCCCCGTTACAACCCCAGGCTGTAAACCAGAAAAAGTATGCAGTTCGTATTGTACTGCAGCAATTCGTTAAATTTCATACCTGGAATCCTTCCCCGTTATCTCGGTATCGATGAATAACGGTATCGGTATCGGGAATGAACGAACTATACTTTGTTCCACATTATGTTTTCGGAAAACTGACTGTATGACGCCACGTTTTCTTCCACTACGAGTGCAAAAAATCCGTAAACATCCCATTCGTAAACTCTAACAGTAACTTTGTTGCGTCTACAAGTGTGATTTCCACATGTTTTTGCACTCTTAGTGCAAGGAAACGAGTAGGCATCCAGTCAGTTTTCTGAAAACATAATGTGGAACAAAGTATAGAAGCTAGAAGTAGAAACTTTAGAAACGCATTTGCAACGCTATTGAGGGTCAAATTTTGCATTGAAAGCCGCTTAGCTGAAATTCTTACACGAGTTAATTTTTGTCAGGTGGGTCATTGCTCTCTATTTTGCCACAATTTTGAGCTTTTGTGCCGCATTATTATTTTTCCCCAAGTACCTGAAATACGCCCAATTGTACTTCAGGATATAAAACACTTACGCTATGGCGTCGCGCTAAAATGGCTTACGTCCTCTACAATTGAATTGATGTGATGTTTGTTGCTTAACTTGGCGCGACACACTAGCGTTTGTCTAGATTAGGTAAGTTACAATAATTACAACATAACATTTGATTTAATTATGAAACGGAAACAATAAGTTAACCAAGGCTGCATTGTTACTCGGCTATAAAGGACAAAAAGTTTTGATAACAGATGGCGTTCCCACTTTCACGAAAATAGCATTACAAATGATTACAATCTTTGGAGTTGCAACCCCCCCCCCCCCCCAATGTCAAACCATTGCTGATTAGCATTGTTCCTTAATTTCAATGGTTAATACAATGTAAAACAATCAAAATGATCTTTCACGGTCCCGTAACTCCGGAAGGGCTTGACCAATCGAAAAAGTGGTCTCTGTGAGGATGAAGGCCAGGGAAATTTCTGGCTTAGATCATGTTTCAGATTTTAGGTATAGGTGCAGTAGTTTTTTTTTTTCTGGAAACGGTGTCGCACAATAACTAAAGCAAGAACCACAACAACAAGAAGTGAAGTTTTTTCAAATTTACGTTTGACTCCCTACTTTTATACTCTTAGACAGAATTCAATAATTGTTGGTATAAATATAAACCTTTCATACCTATCTACTCTGTGGCCGAGTTTGGTCGATGTATGCAGAATAGGAACGGAGATTTTAATAATTTTAGTTTTGCTGTTGGAAGGACTTTAATCATATCGTATATACCATGTGTGATACGTGGTTTATTTTTAATGAAAATATAATTTTTCAGATAGAATACGGTCCGTAAAATTGCTAAGTCTTTTAAACAATCATTATTGATTTATTTTCGACAATTTGCTTGTAAATTTAAGTACCGCATTTAATATTTTACCTACTGTGGTTGCTTCTCCCGCCACACTTCGACTGTATCAAGATTGGTGGAACGATAGTATATAGTAAGGTTGGTCACTCCCAGCTCATTACGTGACGTCACAGGAGGCACGCATACTGGAAATTCCGGTTTGACTTGTGCGCAAAATTTGTAAGCTGTTGAGTTGTATTGTGACATCAGCAGAATCAGCAGCCAATGGGAAAGCAGTATGCAAAAAGCTCGGAATAGCCCCCCCTGGACTATATCACTGGCGATTAGGCCTAATGAGCTTTGGTTGCAAGCTGATGCTGGATTAAATAAATGTACATCGCTGTAAATTATATAAAGGAAAGAAGAAAACAAGCCAAACAACAAAAATTATACCCTAGAAATAACGTAGTACAGTTAGTAAGTCACCTTTATGCGCTTAACGTTTCGTCGGAGTGGCATGGCTCGGATTCCAGTTGAATCCGGGTCTTGCCACTCTGACGAAACGTGAGTCCATAAAGGTGGCGTACTGTAATACCTTATTTCTAGCGTATGATTTTCTCTGTTTGGCTTCTTTTCCTCTTTCCTTTAGCTGATGCTGGATATTCGTTGTGGCACCATGATTGGCTGTAGGGGTGGCACGATAATTCGATAATATCGCGATAACATTTTTAGTCGATTATCGTGTAGCACTTTTTCTGGATTACGAATATATCTTGCAAACCTCAGTGTTTGAATTGTCATATCTCGGAAACCGTAATAGCTAGAAACACGCAGTTTGCGGCGTTGCGTGCGGAATTTCAAGGGCTCTCCAACCAAATGTGCAGTAGTGTTGTTAATTAGCCACTTTAGCTGATTGGAGAGTTAGTATAATGCAAACAAGAATTAAGCATTAAGTTTAGCAGCACAACTGTAAGTGCGTTTTCATGTCTTTTGGCCAAAAATGGTGAGTGCCACACAATTTACATTCGTGAAGGTTGCACTGTAGGCTGCAGCCAAGGTTGTTTTTTTTTAAATTAACAAAATTAAAATGGTTATTCCAGCCTCAAAATTTGTTTTATTATCGATATATTATCGATTATCGCGATAATTTTTGAAATTTTATCGAGATAAAAATTTTTGTATCGCGTGCCATCCCTAATTGGCTGATGGCTGCCGTTAAGAAAATTATAAATGTTAATGCTCAGAAATTAAAACGTGCAAGTAAAAGAATTGATCCGCGAAATGAAACTTGTTAAACCGTTTAGATCTTTTATGAATTACGACATATATTCTTATCTATTCTGTACATTCGTCGTACGATCACTGTTGGTTCGAATCCCTGGTTTTAGCCCTTAGTTTCCTAACTAGCCTTCTTACTGCTTTTAACGTATGAGCCTGTTGTGAGCATTAATGTTTTCTTTTTAAAGGGGGATTGCCACCAAATGACAACTGGCAGCATCTTTAACCATTTGCCGCTGTCTAGTTCTATCTAGGCCTTACTTTCAACAGGCGAGGGAACGCACAAATCAATTCCTTTTTACATAACAGACTAGTCGCGTGCCTCCTTAATTATGAAATGTAAAGTTGGTGCGCCCACGTGCAACAGAGAGCAAGCGGTAAAATCAAGCCGCTTTTTTTTTTCTATATATCGACCGTTTTGAAACGCAGATTTTGAACCGCTACATGGGCGCCACCTATCACACTGATATCGTAACCTTGACCGCTTGTTCCCTGGTGCACATGGACACACCAACTTTACACCTAATAATTAAAAGGGCACATGGCTTATTTTGTTGTGGAAAAAGAAATTTCTTTGCGCATTCCTTCGCTTGTTGAAATCAAGTGCTACGTAAAACTAAATAATAGACGGTGCTAGACGCTGCAACCTGTCATTTGGTGAACAGGCACCTTTAATTTCGTTAAATTGTGTGTGGTTTAACGGCGAGCGCTTTAAATTTAATCTTAATAACAGCTATCGCTCACGAAACTGGCGACAACTGCTAGTGGAATTGCCTTCGGTGGTGGTTCGGACTTATTTATGCAATGGACGTGAAATTGGAAATGTGAATTTCCTACCTTCAATGTGAGAGGCTATAGTCAAGATCGAGAGCACAAGATGGCCAACATCACCGAACTTCGTGTGGATTTTTGTTATTTTTGTTTGGTAGTTTTTGGTACGATACACGGGATCAGTGCGCGAGGAACAGGCTAGGGGTTATCCTACCCCATTTAAAGGTGAAGTGGTAATGCCATAGCGGTCAAGATGCTAGCAATTTTCGAATTAAATCCACTTCTTCGAGCGTCGTAATTAACCTAAACGAATATACTTAGGCTTTCCTGAAAGGTGGTTGTGTCTTCTTTCTACCAAGGTTATGTGATGCGATATATCTCGGAGGACCGTAGGTAGGACATGAGCGCTTCTGACCGTCAACTGGTGCACTGAGAGGGCGTTCCTTACGATTTGATTTTCGTAATTATTTTATATTATGTGAGTTTGAATTGGTGATATTTTATTTGAAATCGTTTTCATATTTATATACATTTATCCTGACAATTGTATTATTTTAAATCTTAGCAAAAACAGATTTATGCAAATTTAAAATGTTCATTGCGAGGCCGTTCGTCTCCTTAAACGAGGTTGTAATTGTGTGTGGTTAGTCTAGTATGGGCTAGGCTAGCTCATACTAGACTAATCACACACAAATACCACCACTTTTAAGAAGATGAACGGCTAAAACCGTCGTCTCGCTTCTCTGCAGGAATTTTCTTGCTATCATTTCATACCAAAATATCCGCTGCAGATTAGATCGTGTTCAAACCATTCATCCATTAGAAAAAACGGAAATAAACGAATTACCGCCTTTTTCTGACTGGATATCAAAGGATGTAAAGAGACCATTTCGCATGCACTGGCATCTTCTAGTTTAATTGTTGTCTCATGGTTTCCTTAAATGCCAAAACAAAATGGCCCCAAACAAAGCATGCGCCATTACCATGTTGCTTGCAACTAACTAGCCTTGAAGCTACAATGTGTAAATGAACCTTTGTGACGGAAGGGCCATTTTTCCTATTGATTTTTCACATTTCGTAAGGCGCACACGTCCAAGACCTTCGTCTTCCCGTACAAGTTAGGGAGGAGATCAGAGGAGATCGCAAGGCGAATGACAGGCTTCAGCATCTAGCGCCGTCTACCATTATTTAGTTCTACGTAGCACTCGATTTCAACGAGCGAAGGAATGCGCAAAGAAATTTCTTTTTCCACAACAAACCAACCACGTGCATCCTTAATTATTGAATGTAAAGTTGGTGCGTCCACGTGCAACAGGGAGCAAGCGGTCAAGGTTAACGGTATCACTGTCACTTGATGACGCCCATCTAGCGGTTCAACATCTGCGTTTCCAAACGGACGATATATAGAAAAGAGCGCTCGTGATGTCGTTAGGGTTAACTTTACCGCTTGCTTCCTGGTGCACGTGGGCGCACCAAGTTTACACTCAATAATTAAGGAAGCTCGTGGCTTGCTTGTTGTTTAAAAAGAAATTTATTTGTGTGTTCCTTCGCCTGTTGAAAGTAAGGGCTCGACAGAACCAGGTAGCGGCAAATGGTTATAGATGCTGCAGCTTGAAATTTTGTGGCAATCCCCCTTTAAGTTGTGGGGTTTTTCAAAATGTGATGTATTTTGCAAAATATGTAAAATATAAATTTTAAATCAAAATAGGGATTTATAGTATTTTTTTTTTCACATTGGACAGTCACAATATTACTCATGTATTGTCTCTTCTCATGCTCTCACCTGTAGAGCAGTGACATAACGTAGTATTATTGTATATAACTCTATGGTGGAGTCAGTAACTGGGTTAGCTGCAATGGGCACTGGAGTGCAGGCATGAGAAATTTCAGCTAATAAGCTGATTTCAGCTCTTTTGTGCTGAGCCATTTTCAATAAGTTTCCGGTTTTTTATTTTTTTGGTACATCTGACTTCAGTTTTGAACGTATGGCAGGTCTTAACATGTAAATTTAGGCGGATCTTAAAAGCAACCTTAATACGAACCTTAAAATGTTCAACTTGTATTCAGAAAAATCCATCCTATTTTCTTTTTTTTTTGTTCAAAAATACTTTTCAGCTTTTTTTGTTCAAGGCCACTCTCATGCCTGGGAGTGGGAAAAGATGGTCGTCTTACTGAAGACTGGATATCTTAAGCCTACAACGCGCGATATTTGTGGTTGGAGAAAGCAAGGTTTTTTAGGCCTAAGAAATCCGCTCTCAAAGCACTCTCTTGACTAGAAGTGCCGTTGTTTTCCCTTACATTATAATCTAGTGCCCCTTGTAGCTATCCCCTACAGATGCTATCTCGTAGCCAATATGACGTCACTTCCTGCTGCTCTATATAGTTTTCTAGACAGACTGTTCCGCCCTTGTTTGGGTTCGTCAATAGAGAGTACTCAGCAGAGCATAGGTACCTTGCTGGTCGTAAATCAACAGGCTCAAAACCCGACTGGAGATATTCACAACTCTATACTCTTTTCTTAACGTGTAATTCGTATTGTACAGTAATTGTGTTCTATTTTGCTGCTGGTTTCTCGATAACGAAAGCGATGCATTTTGAAACGTCACATATAATTTTTGTTGATATTTTATGAAGTGGTCAGGTTTATTTTAAATTGTGCTGGTTCAAACTCATGAAATGGAGTAAAATCGTGCTGTTATTTTTTCGCTATCCTGATTTCATATTTTTATTTTTTTATTTTTTTTTCTTTAGTGGGAGCGCTTGTATACCGAAGTGCTGTACACGATCCGGAACAGGATTCGTTCAGGATCGGAAGATGAAGATTTGGACGAGGATCAACTCTTCCAGTTCGCCCGATCGGCATTTGGAGCCGATCTTGCTATTCACAGGAGATGTCTGGAAGCTGTCGGCCGAGAAAAGGTTAGCATTCTAGTATGCAATGTGTATAATTTCACTTTTACGCTGCTTTAGTCTAAAATGTAAAGATGATAATACACTGACATCAGTCGGTGTATCAAAAAAAAGCAATGCTACAAATTAAACTAAAATTGCAACGTATTGGGCTATCTCGATGCACCCGTTATTATTAAGCAAAGTTATTTAAAACAGGTCCCAGCTACATTTTGGAGGGCCTGGGGCGCACCGTGGCATTTTTAAGGCATTTTTGGGTATTTCGGTCACATTCATTATGCCGTCCGGAGGGCCCCAGACTTGTGTTTGAGGGTCCCTTCGTGGTTACGAGGGCCTGCGGTTGTGTCTTCTTCCCCCTCTCCCTTTCATTGATTGTGGCCCTGTTTAAAAATATTTTTTAGTTTAAAGCAGTTTAATTTTTAGTTGTTTATGCATGAAGGGTGAATGAATAGTAAATAGTAAATACGGATGCAAACCTATTTACGTTGCCTTTTGGACTTATACGTCAGACTGCCTGATCGGGGAATCGAACCCGCGACCTTTGAAATCAAAGGCCGATTCCCCGCTCAGGCAGTCTGACATATAAGTCCAAAAGGCAACGTAAATAGGTTTGCATCCGTATTTATTTAACCCACCTTGAGCCATTGGCTTTTCCGTCTTGTATAAGTAAATAGTATGTAGCAGGGTAGATTAGTAGGTAGTGACGCTTTTTTGAAAACGTGTTATAAAATAATACCTGCTTCCACCAACGGCACCAGAAGGCAGCACTTGTCTGGTTCTCGTAGGAAGACAGGGCTCTCTACAACAGTACTGGTCGGATCTTGGATGAAAAATAGCATTGCGAGACTGGGTTGGCAATATGACCACCGAAAGTGCCGCAGATGCGATTGATGTGCATAGTTGCCGCATTTTGTCAACCGAGGGCGACACCCTCCGTACAAATTACCAACGAACGTGTCGCTTTTTTTTTTTTTTGCAAACGCAGAGAAATAGCTTAACTGTGGCTGAGTGATATTTGTAAAAAACTATTTAAAAATACTTTTGTAAATAATAAAAATTTGCCACCAACATCTACGTAAAAATTTAAATTATTATTTCGACAACCGCCACTAGCTGCCAATAGATGTCGCGTGTCTCCGGACAAAGATGCTACCTCGAAGAACAAACCTCGACGAAATGAACTAGACGTGGCGGCCATTTTGTCTACCTCCCTAATATCGTTGTAGAGCAGGCCAGTTAGTTTACTGGCCAATGGCCATGCGGAGGCAAAACTTGAAATAAAAAATGGAGGCATCGTTGCCATGGTAACCCTGATAATAGCGACAGTACCTGTAGAAATTGACGAAATACTCGAGCGTGGGCAACATCCGAAGGTAAAGAACTTATTCTGTGTTCGATTCAAAACGTGTATGGTTCGTTACAATAAACGTAAACCACGGAAAATGCACCATCCTGAACGGCCGATGATCACGCTTCTCGGAAGTTCTCGGAACACAAAACCATGCATTATACTTAACACCACTCGTAACGACAACCCGTTTTAAAACGGAATGTTGGATTTTAAAAATAAAACTTGATCAGCCAGTTCTGAGCTTTCTTAAAATTATTTTAATGTCCTAATCTAAATTATGATATATTTTAAGCGATTAATTTTGTATTCTTATCGTGATCAATTTGTTTAGTGACGCTAAATAGTTTTTCTCCCCATGATGCTTTGCGCTTCATGTTACTTGAGGACAGCGCCCTCTGGCGGTAAATCGTTGAAAGCAGGTACTTCTTTCGTCCAAATGTTTACCGTTGTTATAGAAAGAGCGGCACTACCTATATATTCTTCTGCCCTAGTATGTAGTATCGCGCCATGCCTATCCAGGCCTACAATAGAGCTGCATGGTGTGATCCTATTATACGAGAGAAGAGGCGAGACTATCTCTCGCGTACGTAATCAAAGATTGAACGACTAGAAAGAAGATGGTCCACTACGATTTCTGGACGGTTTGTTTCCCGGAGAAAACACTGTATTTGCACCGTGATGTAACGTCATATTACCCATTTCCGCCCAAGTAGCCCGAACAGCCAATCAGAATGCTGCAAAGAAGTGCATCTGAAAGATGTGACTAGTGGTTTGCACACAATGGAGTTTTCAAAAATAAAAGCGCTCCGTTTACAGTTGTTGCCGTTGTTATAGCACAACAAAACAACAAACTTAAAATTAAAATAAAAAAAACAGACGAGGAAAAGCATTTACTTTTTTTCTGAGTTTCCGTTTCCACAACATGGAGTTTCCGTTTCCGTTTTATCTGAAAGACTTGACTAGTGAATTTCCCACAACACGACACTTCCCCCCCCCCCTCCTTTGTTCAATCCTTGGCCTGAACCAGAAGCAAGTTTGTTACGTGGAAAAAAGGCTTATTGGTGCCTCTTGTCTTATCAAATATCGTTCTTCCTTGTACGGGATGGCGATGAAACAATAAGGAATAAATGTGTTTCCAGTTAAATATGCCATATCTCATCTTACATACCCACGAACCTAACTAAAATTTGGTGACGAGATGGCGATGCTGAACATTCAACTTAGTAAATAAGTGAAGGCATTATTTCAATCTCCACGGCTTTTTCCCCGTAAAAATGTAAACGGCACAGTTTGGTTCGCAGAATACAATTACTGAAATTCGCTCTTTAAAGTACCCTTTCCGATCGACAGCATCTGTTTCGACTTTTCTTTTTGGTTTTTTTTTTGTAACCTTCCACGCGGGTGACTGGCAAGTCTCATTTTGCAACAGATTTTCAATTCAAAAAATATTAAATATTCACGTTTGATGGATAATTTGTCGGTCAATAGGACGTAAAGAATGACAGCTAGCAATAACGGCAAACAGAAGAAAATAAAAGCATATCGTGAAACTGAAAAAAAAAAGGCTTGGCAGCTGCCGCTTGATTTATTGAATGGGATGACGCTCGGATTCGCGGACGTTTTAATCTGGAGCTTTGTGGGAAGGGGGAGGCAGGATGACGATCGAATTTTATTAATTATGGGCTCTTTAACAAAATCATTCTAGTAGAGCGCGATTAAGTAATGGAGAGATGACAGCGATGTTGGTACGCTTCGGTGACGTAACACCCTTTCAACGCAATTCGGTGTTCATCTTTCAAAACTTCAATCTTTCGCGAAGGAATCTTACGAGCAACTCTGGTCCAAAACACATGTTCTTCTTAGCCCAATGTTGGAGTAACACGCAGGGGAAATATAAGGCCCATAAATTCAGAGGTGTGCTGCTTAACTAATGAGGAATGAACAGAAGGAAAAAGTTATGTCATTAGTTGTATTCATTGAAAGCATGATACATAAATACAACAGAGTGAAGCTCTCATACAAAACTGATTGGGTAACAGATTCGAACGTGGGACCCACAGGGTTAAATTAGGGTTAGGCTTAGTGTAATAAGCCTTAAGCAAGTAGCATTAAATGATGGGGAACCGTCCCGGGCGAGGGACAGAGGTGAAGTGAAGTTCCCCCATCTTGGCGTAAAACGCGTGGCTGGCGACAATGGTTGGCAAGCATTCACGTAGACATCAAATCACGTATGCTGTGGGCATCAATTCGGGTCTTGAACAAAGATGATCAAGTCCACGTTGATACACTTCATTGTCGCTGGATAGGCGCCCTAGTATTATGGATATTCACACGTCAGCATTGTTGAAGTGTGGTGACGTCATAGGCACATCAGACAACGGCACTCCAACACCCAAATACCTTCTTCCACGATTGCAAGAAAATTGGAAGGAGAGTTGCTAAGGTTTTTCTTATCTTCTGCTTTGTAAAAGTATACAACTAAGATCGTAGTGGAATCTAGATAATCCTTATTCTATTGAAGTCCGTAGTGGGAATCTCGGAGGCCTGGGCGAGTGGTAACGGTGGTGTTTAATTTGTAAGGGCCTTCAACTTGAATTGAGTGACATCACAGTACTTTCATGTAAACGGGAAATCACAAAAACGCTCCATAAAATCGGCTACATAGTGGATGGGTGGGGGGGGGGCTGCCCTATAACTATGATTGTAGTTTTTTGTTTATTTGTTTGTGTGTCTGCAGTGGGAATCTCTACAATCTTTATTCCATTGAAGTCCGCAGTAGGAATCTCGATAATTTGTAGTGAATTTGTCCAATAAAGTTCATTATCGTACCAAATAAGTTCACTATGCCAGCGCCGATAGCCAAACACTTCAAAGTCTCAATCCCCCCCCCCCCCCGCCAAAAAAAAAAAACGTAGTAGTTTATGTAATTTCCACATTTTTTATAAGGACCGAATTTCTCCTTCCCCCTTCTCCCCGCCCGGGCAGATGCCCTTTTTTGGCTGTCGGGCAGACACAAAAAACTAACCCGGTCCGACCCTGGCTAGGCTTATTGCTTATAACAGGCGATGGGTTGACTAGTAAATGATTTACATGAAAATGGGGAAAGTTTACCCTTCGTTACAAATAGACTACACTTGGGAAGTAAGGGAAATGGGTTTTGCAGCGTATCACTAGTACACTATAGCTTTACGTAAAGTATGTAAAACAGACATTCATCTAACCACTAATAGTGTCCGCGTCCTATCTTGAGTTCGCCCCAGAACGACACAGATAATCAATTGTATGTTTTTGGTAGCAGAGTGCCTTGTTGATATCCAAGATGGCTACAAAAACAATGGCGGCCGTCGATTAATGCCGCCCCCTCCAGGAAAACGTAGCCGCCTATAAAATTAACTGCAGGACTCAAGATAAACCGCGTACACAATATGGGTGGTTGCCGTTATCTGTCGGTAGCCTCAGTGTTGGCTACGTTGGGTTTGTTCAGTAAAAGAAAATTTATATTAGGCTCCACAGCGCAAATTTCGACAAAAGCATTACAAGGCAACTAGTCGAGACGTAAACTTTAAATTGTGGGTAGCGTTACTGCACACCTATTTGAATGTGGCCTTGAATAATCGAAGGTGGGTCTTGTAAAACCCTAGAAAAGGCCTTGAAAAATATTGGCCAAAAGGTGTACGAACCCTGACTTGCAACTCTCAATAATGAGACTCGTTTAAATTAACCAAATTTTTGATGACAATTCTCTCGGGGAAACAAACATCAACACTGTGCCATTAGCCTGCTCATTATTATTGTCAGTTTGTTTAATAACGCATAAATAAATAAACAGGTGAAATGACTTATTTATCATTTTGTTATGTGTTGACACCACAATTTATTAGTTGTTGCATGGCCTGATATTGGTTCCTTTTTGACAGTAAGCTTAACGTTTAAAAACGTTTAAAAACGTTTAAAATAGACCTATGTTCCAAATGAAATATGTTAAATTTTTTTCCGATACTCAACAGGTCATTCAATCCCAAGACTTTATTCCCTCGCTACTAAGACACCTCATAAGACTTTATTCC
>JAHWFP010215382.1:0-28419 GCA_023313725.1 Lithobius niger
TTTCTAATAATTACCATGAGATCTAAAATCTAATAGACTAATGCGGTTAAAATTAAAATTAATTATTCCAATAGATCGCCGAAGCAAAATTATAAGTCACTAGTCTAGAAAATTATAAATTGTGATTTTAAAACACGAGAATCATTCCGGTTTGTGATGACAGAGTCGCTGAATTGATTCTGTTTTGTGTACTATTCCCAAAGCCAACCGAGACAGCAGCTATGCGAGAAACGCAGCTACGACCCCAGCCGACCTTGGCGCTGTATTGCTCGTATGACGATCTGCGCGTAGCTGTAATTTGGCACGCTGAATGTTATAAGGCAGGCCGGGTGTTCCTTTAATCCAAGAAATTCACCATCATGCATACATTGTAGAGGGTATTGGTATGCAAGTTATATAGTATACCGCGTAAAAAAATAAGTTTATTGCGCTAATGAGGCTTTTGAGATCGGCTCGTATTGGAAGTAGTCCTTTAACTGATTTCATTCTTTCACAACGCAGACAGTTCTGTGGGAAATCTCTTGGATAGTAACCACTGCAATATTGCCTCAAACCTCAGGGGCACAACACATGGATACAGACTTTACACTTAATGAGAGGGGTGAACCAGCTAGAAGTCTTATCGTAGAACAATAATTTTTTTTATTTTTTATAATTACTATTATCATCACTGGAAGTCGCGCTTTATTCTTGTCTCACGTTCTAAGTCACTATTTGTACCACTAGGATCTCCAGAGCTATCGGAGAAGCTTTTCAGTCTTTGCTATCCCAGTCCAGCTTCCGGTAATGGCCGGTGCTTTTAGCGCCGGTGCACACGTGCGGTACCGCATTTCCGGTTTGGTTTACGTGACATCTGTTGGGTATCCTGCACACGTACCAGCGTCGTGCGGTCGTTTTGCATGGCAATTTCCCCCCGTCAACGCAGCGTTAAAAAAAAACGCAATTGCGTCTCTGAGTACCTTGGGTGATTTGAGTGGTGCACACGTCCGCCGCTTACCACAAAAGCGTTACCGAAAATGGCGTCCAATTTCGAAGAAATAGACATGGAATTGTTTATTGGGGGAGTAAAGAACTATCCTGAAATATGAAATGTTGCTGCAGAAATGACTGAAGACTCATTGGGAAGTAATTAACGAACTTATCCGAATTTTTTTTAGTTAATCCGTAAAGGATGTATAACATTTTCCCCTGGTACGTCTTAAATTACATCAATGGTCCAAAATTCGTCGCATTGGTTTGAAAATATATTTTTTGTTCACGAGGTAGGCGAAAAAAGCAATATCGTCTCATTGGTTTTAAACTATAATTTTTTGTACACGAAGTTACGGAACCGAACGCGCACATACGTCACCGCAGCGGCACCGCAGCGTCAACGCGTGTTAATAAAATGCACGTGTGCATTGATTGGCTGCGTCACCGCAGCGGCACCGCAGCGTCGACGCGCGTCCAAAACACGCACGTGTGCACCGGCGCTTACCTCAATTGTAAAAAGTTTCTCAGATAGCTCTGGACAATGTAATAATAACTTAGAACGTGAGACAACTTATCAATAAAGACGTTCAGTGTGAGTTCCAGTGATTATAATAGCGATTATTTAAAAAAAAAACAAAAAAAAAACTGATTGTTTCAAGATACGACTTCTGGCTGATTTTGCCCCTTTCATTATCTAGACACTCGCTAGTGTGTCGCTGCCAAGTAACAGTAGATCGTCCAATTATAGACATCCGATTGTTAAAAAAATGATTGTTGATGAAAAAAAGGCGGCCGCACTAGCAGACTGTGTCTTTTAACTGAAACCAACTTATACCCGATTTCAGCATATTGGTGTAAATTCCCCATTCGGTAGAAATGTTTGCAATCGTTTGAATCAAGTGTCTTGGGTCCAGTAACGAAGAAAACGTCCACACGAAAATGTGGGAACGTTTCCTTCGTGGAGAAAAAGTGCCCTCAATAACGTTGAATTTGTGTTACTGGTCACTAGCAATTAAATGAAAACCATTACTTCCATCAATTCTAACCGAAATTGTGTAATTAAGCTGGGGACCATCCTACGCCGATTTAAAGGTGAAGAGATAAGTAATGGTGTAACGGCGAAATCGTATGTTGATTTTCCATATCACATTGTAGCATACAAATTGTTGATAGATGTCGAGTTATTTAGGAAAAACCGAGAATTGCGAACTAAAATCCAAGATGGCGGCTGGTTCCAGGGTCTCACCCTAGGGGACTTTTAGTTTGTTTAACTGGAAGGCCTATAAGCATTTTAGGCGAAAGAAATAAAACCATCGAATTTATTGTTATTTTAAAACACTTTGTTGACTGGACTGGACTGGACTATACAGGCACATTGGACCTATAGGTAGCCTATGCAGTTTTCAGTACTAATTGTGCCTTTTCCCCATTATTTTTTAAAATTCAGTCTTAAAAGTAATTTCGCATTCGTTGACGTAGTCTTAGTTGCTTACTATCATCATCTTTGATTTCCTCATCTTTTAAATCGTTTTCGTGTCAAAAGGCGTTGGGTTCGTTCTTAAATAAAATATCTTGAAAATTATTCGTCTATATTAATTTTATGAGTCTACAAAAAACGTTCTAGTTCCTTAATTAAGGGTTACTTTGATAGATTTGACGGAAATTAGTTGTTCTTCTTCAAAGACAGTCCAAAACATGACTAACTTATTTCTGAAAATAACAAGGGAAAGACCTGACTGGTTTTAACTTAAAGGCACATAAATCCCTCCGTTCTGGCCGCTTTACTCTGCGTCACCTACGCTAAAATATAGTTCAAACGACCGCAGCGCGCATTGCTCTACAAAAATAGTCGTACTCATTTCGGGGCCGCCGCAACGTGACGTGACACATCGTTCCTCCAGGGCCGCGGCTTGCCAGCGATGTGGCGGTAGTTGTATATACCGCTCGGACCGAGCCGTTTAAAACAAGCCTAATAACAATCACGCGCCACTATTGACGTCTGCATCGTACCCTTAGACCAGCAAATGAAAGGTAAATCAGTTTATACAAAACTATTTCCGGTAATGTATCGAGTGAAACTGTTAAAATATACCGGAGGGAGTTATGTGCCTTTAATGAGGCCAAAGACTTTTTTTGCGACGAAAACATTTATTTTGGGGCGGAGGAGAGAGAGGGAGGATTAGAAGTAGAGCACTGGGCTGACATATACGGAGTGATTCGAATGAATTAATTAAGTCGCTGCTTATTGTCAATGTCACACGCAGCGACAGTTTAGCTGGGAATTAATTAATGGGGTCAAGACAACATGGAGCCTAACAAACAGGAAGTACGTATGACGTCATGCATCAATTTGATACATCCGGCAATACAGTATACAATGTTTCGGTTTCAAATTAGAACTAGCAGTCGTGTCTTTGCCGTGATGGCTTCCGCCCGTTTGCCATAATCCCGTTTGCCATAATCCCATTTGCCATAATCCCGGAAGACCTGAATATCTTAGCCCAGTAGCCATAATCCCGTTTGTCATACATGTCCGTTTGCCATAAATCCTATATCAAGTCTCATTTCAAATGGAACTCAGAAAGAATGGACTTAACATTCAAAACTACGTATGGATTACTCACCCTAGGTGCCTAGTTTCTGCGCCATCTGTTGACAAAACTCGTCACAGTTTGCCTTTAAAAAAAAAATTATGGATAACCAATGAGCAAACGTACTTACTTCATGTAGACAAAAAATAAAAAAAACCCGTTTCTATACCAAAGATCACAGTAATCTTTTTTGGGGGGTTGGGGTAGAGGGCAGATTGAGAGTATGGGCTTACCCGTAAAGGAAAATTTTGCTCTCCCCCCCCCAAAAAAAATGTTAAAATTAAACTTTCACAACATGAATCCAAAATCCAATATTGGGATCCGAAAATGTTGGTTCTATGTTCCGAAATACTTGAAAATTCAGAAAATTGTCTACTTTCGTTACTGCATAATGTTGCCCCATGTATAAGTAGAAGTTTCATGTGTGGTCTCATACTACACTATTTTTATTGTTTTTTAACCTCTTCGAAAAACAGTTTTTTTAAGGTTAGAAAATATTTAAAATTAACATCGAAATTGTTTAAAAAGAAATTTTAATATGTCTAAAGAACATAGATCCGCATTTTAATTGGAATTTCAAACAGTAACTACTTTCGTCAACAGATGGCACAAAAACTCGGCACCAGGAGTGAACAATCCATGCGCAGTTTTGGACGGCTACGAACATTCTTTCATGAAATTGTTTTAGGACGACGTCGTCAAATCCGTCGGTATAGCAAACGGGATTATGGCAAACGGGAAATTATGGCAAACGGGAAATCCAGCAGAAGAGGGGAAGAGTATAATTTCGAGCAAACGGGAAAATTCAGAAGAGCTGGGACGATTGCCATAAAATCGGTCGTCAAACAGGATTACGGCAAACGGGATTATGGCAAACGCACCGTAGCCGCCGTGATACCACCGTGTGACTACTGACTTTTATGCAACTACCTGGTCTTAGACAAAAAAAAAACCTTATTTCCCCCGCTCCCAACCGCCCCTCCTGGAACGTACGTCGTATATGCAAGGGGCATAGAAATAAAATCGTTAGATTTATGGGGTGAGGTTGGAATTTTCCGTATTAGACAATCAGGCTTTTAATTGTATTCCATTTTTCATTTTGCTCATCAGAATTTTTTTAGTGCCGGTCGGCGGTCAGTTAAAGGATTCAAGCTGGTGTTCTCTTAGTTCGACATGGGAGCACTGACCACTGGCCTGTGCGTCCTCGCTTTACTCGTAAATCCCGGAGACCCATCACAAAGCTCGAGATGCGCCTGACGACTTACATTTTGACAATGAGAACGGATATGCGCCCTAACAAATTTGAATTTATTTGCAAGAGCCTTGGCCCATAGCCATTCGCTCTTTTCTTATGCCTAAATACACTCTTAACCTAATCTTAATCCTAACAGCAACCAACAACAACACAAACTCACAAACACTATTGCTTCAATAATGCTGACTGTCAGAGCCGAGTTGAAGCAGCGGGAATCGGCTAGAACGGCGTATGTTACGCCGGGGAACAACTAATATAGTTTAAATCATTCGCTGTCTCATATCTTACTTAGTTCTTTCTACAGGCTCGACATGTGAAAATCCAAAAATCTCGACATGAATCCTATTTCCAATAGACAACCTGATGCCACGAAATCATTTTTTGTTCCCCCACCCCCCACCTTCCTCATCACATCAAAAAAGGGTGAAGCTGCATACAATGCAAAGCTGTTGTCGATGTCTTTCTGACGTATTAAAAAAAACCTTGTTGATCGTCAGTTTGTGTGTCTCACGCGATCGTTCGTCACTGCAACCTGTCACCGTCCCCCCACACACACATACACTTTCCTGCCAGGCCCCCGCCCACGCATCGCATCGCATCCAGTTCCATTGCTTCTATTTTTACAGGCCAACATGACGATGGGATGAATGAATCTTCAGCTAGAACACTTCACAGACAACGTTACGTGTTTGGCGGTGGAGGAAACTACAAAGCAATTGGCGACTCTTAGCCTAAATTCTTACTTTTGTTTTCACGTGAAAAATGTCGGCATTGATAGCGCATACCCGCCTGCTGGGCATCACCGAAAGTAAAATAAATACTTTTTTTTTCGGGAGAATGACGGACAAGTGTTTATTTTATTTTTGCTTTTATGCACGTACTAGCTGAAGCCCGAGCTACGCACGGATGGTTTGCAGCACTGGTTAGGTATCGTAGCTCATGTGTATGTCAATGTTCAACCGAATTAAGTTTAATATTTTTGCAGGCGATGGCTAGAAAACTGATGATTTTCGTTTGCTTCGCTCACTCAGTCAGCGCATCCTGTGACGCAAATCACCAACCCTGCCACTAATACTCCCCCTCTCGCCTTTCTATGATCATTTCTATTATACACGGAGGTCCACAAAAAACTGACAACCCAACATTTTCTAAGTCCAACTTTTCTAGTTAGCACCCCTCAGAACCAGGATAGGACAGAAATTAAATCCAACGGGAAGATATGTCCTCTCCTGATTCTGAGGGTTGCTAACTAGAAAAGTTGGACTTGGGGGAAAGTTTGGGTCGTCAGTTTTTTGTGCACCTCCCTGTATAATAGAAATGATCATAGACAGGGAAGAGGGGGAGTATTACCGGTAAGGTTGGTGATTTGATCACAGGATGCGCCGATTGAGTGAGCGAAGCGTTCTTTCACGTTCATGATCATGCTGGTGGAAATAACGGAGGCTCAAGGCGGTCTCGAAGTTGCCCCTTCGAAGCATGCTGTCCTGAAAAGCTTCCCTCCTACCAGATGCGCGGTGCCGTTAGTTCTTATAGCATACTTAACGCTTAAAGTAGTGCTTAAAAGTAGTAGTCTTTGATTTGTACGATCTTATTATGCATATTAATTAGCCCCGAAAATCTACACAGCGTCATTTTTAAACATTTTTTTCGCTACGCTTACTCCACTGGCGTCGATCCATGCTTCAGTAGTTTAGTTGGTTTCCAGTGCATCCCAGTGCATGTGTTATTTAGTGTATGTTTTGTTTCGAAAATTTTATTTGTCGTAATTTTCAGCAATAGCATTGTTAGTCGTTAAATTATTTGATTTTTCTACCGTTTTTGAGATCTATACATATGTCATATTGCTGTCACTCTTCACATTGATGCAAAACGTGTCTGTTTAAGTAGGTTTTTTTTTTTGGGGGGGGGGGAAATCAAGTTTATTTCCCAAGAGCATCTCAAAATCGATGTACTGATTACTTCGACGCAAGCTAACTGCAATTGTTCCTTACAGTTCGTTCACCACAGTCCTCAGCACACCTGCATTTCATCCACATCATTTAAAACATACGATTTGTTTGTTTTTTTGCGTCTTTATTCGTTTACTCCCCTGGAAGAAAGCCCTTTTGAAGGTGAGAGTATGAAAGATTGAGAGAGCAACGCGAGAAACTCATTGAAAAGGCTTAGTTTACGTGGAAATTGCTTGCTTTACTCGCTCAATCCACGCACCTCCATGCTTTAGAAATGCAAGCTTGTAAACCTTATAGGTATGCCTTTTTCGTGTATCTGCCAGCGGACGCAAAATCGAACCAATTTTAAGATTTATATGTAAATTGATGCAAAAGATGTCGTGCTTTTAGGGTTTTTTGCCTTTTAAACCAAGTTTCTTTCTGCAGTCCGTACATTGCATTCCATTAATTGTTAAATTTAATTTAATTTGTACAACTCTTTCATTGTTGGACCATTGTTGCGGCAGTGGATTTATATCATGAAGAGACACAGCTGTAACAATGAAACCGTTGTCTTGCCACTAGTAAGAACCACGGCTAGGAGTGGGTTTCTTACTTACGTAAGTAAGAAAACGAAGGTCTTTGGTTCTTAAGTAATAAAAATGCAATCGCTGTCCATATTTACATATCCCAAATCGTTTCTAAAGTATTATTAAACTATATTTCACAATCTAAATTAAGAACTATTAATATTTAAATAAGAAAAAATAATTCTAGGCATAGCAAACGAAGGCGTGGGGTTCTTACTTATACGTAATTAAAAAAAAGAAGGTCTTTGGTTCTCCCTAACGTGAAGTTAATGCACGGTGGTGACGTCACGCGCATACATCCCCATGCTAAAAGTGTAGTCGTTATATACGGTTAATCTGAAAACCCACACACGTCACAGTGGGTTAATTTTGATAACCCACACTTTTTTGACAATCTAACTTTTTACGGGGGTCTACACAACCCCTGCTCCACCATGTGACATATGACCCGACTTTTTAAAATTACCGTACACAACACAAATGCAACCAGCATAAACAGGCACATTTACAACCTGCGACATTTTTCTTTCTATAGCCTAACACGGAAAAAAAAACACTTGCGTACTATGCTAGACCCCTAACCCACGGAGGAATGGCCCAACCCGGCAATCTTTCGTTCCGACAGTACGAAAACTAGGCTACTGACACTTCCTAAACACACGTAAAAACCTTCGAGACTCAAGCGAATAGCGCATTTTATATACTCATCTTATTTAAACTATTATAATAGAAAAAAATACAGTTTTACCTTAAACACAAACACCGGTATTACGCAGCGTCTCTCCCCTTCGGTCGGCCTTCCAACCCCGTTTCTAAACTGGAACTTCCGTTCAGGAATTTACATAAAGTCGCATGTAGAAAATCTTAAACTCTTGAAACAAGTCTTTAAAAACCTCTAAGAACACGATAAATTAGCTCGACGTTACACCTTAGCATTAGAATGCATATACATGAGTCCTTGTCAATTTAACGGCTAAAATTGCTCTCGAGCTCGAAACGGCTAGTCCACTATCTCGGGGGTGAAGGGAAAAACTCGTCGGCTTCGTCCACGCGTGTTTCCCTCCACCCCCTCGTGTTTCCCTCCACACCCTCGATATTGGACTAGCCGTTTCTTGCTCGCGAGCAATTACAGCCGTTAATCGACAAGGACTCACGGATATCTACTACTAAATCTAGCCTATCACCGCTATCAATGTTTGCGTATCAATATTACGTGACAGTGTTTCCAAAATAATATATTTATTGCAGCTGCAGAAAGACCAAAAGGAAAGAGTTCAAATTTATTAAAATAAACAAACAAGGCATTTATTACAGTTATTGAGTTTCAAATACGGAGTTGGAGCAAAGAACGTTTCCGCCAACAATGGCTCGTTTACTAAAAATGCACATACAAATATGTTAGACGATGGCGTCGCGGCAACAATGCGGTAAGACTTTCGCTTTATTGCCCTCGTGGCTTCTCCACTCGGGTAAACAGCGAAAGTCTTACCGCATTGTTGCCGAAAGCCATCGTCTAACTGATACTTAGTTAATTGCTAAAGTTCATAGCACGCGTCAACAATGGCTTGCCCAAAACAAACTGAAAACAACAATAGCATTGTTATTCGTTAAATTAATTTGCTTTTGCCTTGTATGTTATGTTGTGTTTTTGTTTCTCCGTATTGATGCAAAATACGTTGTCGGTTTAAGTGAGTTTTATTATTTTTATTATTTAATTTTGGGATAAAGTTTGTTCAGACAAACTTTCTTTCTGCTTAATTTTCCTGATCGAACTTTGACGTCATGAGCAGTTTTCAGGGAAGTTTGACGCGTATGTGAGACTCATAAAATCAAGTTACAGTGACGAAAATAGGCCTAACGGTAAAGCAATTTAATGACCTTTCATTTGATGCTATTCCCATCTTTATAGGTGCCTTGGTTTAAGAGGAGTAGAAGAAAAAACACACGCACATCGTGCTTTTATTAATGATGTAGATTTATCAGCGAAAGTAATTACGACCACAGGTTCGACAGCTGGCCGCATGGGGTCGCTACCCGAAATATGGAATACTGGGGGATATTATCGCGGGCACTCCGGCATCCGATCTTCTGTGCTCTCTTTATGCCACTCCTGGTAATATTTATCAAACAGTTTTTTATTTAACCAATTTTTTTATTTTATATTTCGTCCGTATACAAACACAGGGCTTCCACAAGTTCTCTTTTTTCACTGTTTCTCACGTTTTCATAAATGCCTCACAATTCCTCACTTTTCGAGTGAAAACTCACTATTAACAACAATTTCCTCCCTGTAGTCTTTTTTATTTTTCATTTAAGGGGGTGCACCAGTCAGAAACAGCTAACCAAGCTAATTTTTTTTATTAAATGAAGAAACACGGTGTAGCCAACATTCAGAGCCAATTTTTTTTTTTTACATTTGGTGTAATTAATAGGGGAAATATAGTAGATCACAAACACACAAATCCCATGCTCCTAAGGCATTTTGTTCTGCTGCTCCCTCCCCCCCTTTTTCCAGTACAAATTATGTGCCACAAAGAGGGGTTAGCTAAACTATAAAGCAAGAAATTATGTGAGGAAAGCTATTAATGGTCGAACCCCTGGAAAGGGGACCTTGGCAAAGTCCCCGCCAGGACTGCCGGCCAGGGTAGCGTGAGAAGCTACCATGCTCCTTCAGCGGCTATGGGAACTATTCTGGCAAATTCTGGACAATCTTTCGGCCCCTACGACGATCGGAGGTTTCCCGAATCGAATCCCCGGGTTGGCACCTCCCTTTACCAGATATTTCTTTTTCTCTAAAAGTCTGGTAATGTTCAAAATTGAGCCGGTTCAACCATTCAAGCAGTAAATTGCTTCGGCTGACTTAAGGCTCAAAAAAATTTAAAAAAAAATGTTTGATATTTTGGTTCGTTCCCCCCCCCCCCCCCCCCCGCCTCCTCCTCCTCCCGATCTTCTAGCACAATGAAAAAAGTGTCAAAAAAGTCTTATCAAAATTTCTTACAAAGAATACTTGAAAAGAATATAGCCCTGGTGTACCTTTTAAAAATTTTGCTTGAAATATTTTTATCACGATGTTGGTGTGTGATGAAATTACAGGGTTCAGTCATGCCGACGTAGAAAGTGAAGGAAAATCAGGGGACATGAAAAATGCGGTAAGGGAAAGTCGTGAAAAAAAAACTCCCTTTTAAGTAAAATCGGAATCGCCCGCCAACCTCATCATTGTTCTAGAAGTGTCTGCTGAACCGACGGGACGTTACACTTGCAACGCGATTTTTTAGGAAAGGGCAAGGGGGGGGGAATTTGCACCACTCCCTTAAAATAATGCAAACGAAGCAAACGCTGTATGTTTGTTGTTTGGTCTGGATGTTACTAAACTAATGCTTAAAGCATGTTTCGCTCACTGACCGTGGCCGTAAAAACATTTTTAGCTGAACGCCACAGACGAAGAGCTGGAAAAAAAAACCGACGGTGTTGTCTCCCTCCATCGACTTAAAGTGGCAATATCACCGATTGAAAATCGTACGAAAATACCGTGGCGCTATCTAGCGGCAGTGATATTGTTAACCGTTACAGAATGCTCTCAGGTGCACGACGACGCACCAAATTTTCATTCAATAATTAACGAGTTTGTGGCTTGTTTCGTTAAAAGAAATGGTGTCATGCATTCCTTCGCTTGATGCAAGCTATAGCATTCCTTCGCTTGAGCTATAGAGCAGCGTCATGTGACGTCATTTTGGCTACGAGACACCATTTGGAGGTAATAGCTACAAGGTGCACTAGATTAAATTGTAACGGAAAACAACGGCACTTCTAGTCAAGACAGTGCTTTGAGAGGGGATTTCTAGGCTTAAAAGAACGTTGTTTTCTCCTGCAACAAAAATCGCGTGTTATAGGCTTAAAAAATCCAGTCTAATAGCATTGGCTTCAATAAAACGATCTTCCTTTCTCCCTCCAGTGCTCCTTGCAGTTAACCCAGTTACTGGCTCTACCATAGAGTTATACACAATAATACTACGTCGTGTCACTACCCTATAGTGTTAGATAGTATATAACGATAGATGTTGTCCGATTCCGCATGCTTTCAATCGGTGATAGTGCCACTCTAAAGGAGGTTAAAAATCTCATGGAATGTTTGAAGAAGGGACATCCCGAGCTGCGCACGTTCCGTTTCGGTTTCAGTTAACAATCTTCTTCCGCCTTATTTTGGAAGGACGGAATATTTCAAAATCACGGATGATCTTAGTTAGCGCTACCCAAATCCAGTCGCATATACTTAGTGCGCCACCCGACCCATCTTGCTGTATAAAAATAAAAAAAAATTTTTCAGTTTTTTTTAGGATAGTTAAATTGTCGAATTTACTGAGTCAGTAAATTCGACAATTCAACTAGCCTAGCCTAACGATCTTTAAGAGTTAAAATTTAGTGGTTCTCAGACGCGCGCACGTTTTTTTTTCTTAGCGCATGAAAGGTTTTTTAATGTCGTCAAAAAATATTCCGATTGAAATAAACTGGCATTAAAACGCAGACATTGTACTCCACAACAAAATTTAAGCTATTACATTTTTTTTGTTTGGTGATAAAAAAACCATCGCCCGCAATGAAAAAGCTGGAATAAAAAAAAAAAAACATAAAAAGATCACTGCCCTCTCGCGTCATTTTTTTTTAGCACTACTCCTGAGAACGCAATTAATTTTTAGCAGCCTAACTTAACTGCGACAATAGAGCAGTGACACGACGTAGTATTATTTTATATAACTCTATGCTGGAACCTTAATGGGTTAGCTGCAAGGGGCACTGCAAAGAGAAACAGAAGGGCGTCATACTGAAGCCGATGCTGTGAAGAGTGATTTCTTAGACCTAAAACGCGCGATTTTTGTTGCTGGAGAAAACAACGTTATTTTAAGCCTAAGAAATCCGCTCTTCCGTTGTTTTTCCCTCCATTTTTATGTAGTGGACCTTGCAGTTATGCCCTCCAAAACCCATACTGGTGCCAATATGGCGGCAAATGTCACTGCTCTATATCAGGGGACTAATATGGCCAATTAAAGAAGAACTGCCCATTCTGGAGCGATACGTAAACGATTGAGGTTTCCAATGGCGCTAAATAGGGTTCAAATATTGAAATTTCGTACAGTTAACAGAAGTGCTAGGTAGCGATATAATTGCTAGAGTTGTAAGTTTATACTCAATCCCTTAGAAGTGTTGTACTGACTTCTAAGGGTGTTTTTAAAGGCGCCTTCTCATCTTTTCAGCTTCTAGATGCAACACCGCAGAATCTTCGAACAATATAAAGAAAATAGCGACAAATAAAAAATGGAACAACACTATTCACAGCAGCGCCGCAATTTTCATAACTAAAACGAGATCCCGTGACCCACATCAGCCTATTGGATGACGGAGACTCTGGAACGTGGATGCTGTGTTTAGAATATGGGCAACGCTATCGAACAGGCGCCTTTAAACGCGGATCTGGTTTTGACGATCGCTATCTAGTTTCCATCCGATGAAACGTTTTCTTGCGACAGGGGCACGTCACGTTTCCCAAAGGAGTGCTCTGGCGGATTTACAATGAACCTCTTACGGTAGGACGTTGTCATTAGGTAGCATGCGAATGGCCCTTCAATTCACTTACCACCCCTCCCCCACCCACTTTTTTATGGGCCCTAATTCAGCCCCTTTGTCACGGCCCTTTTCCTGCCCCTCCCATTCTAATGGACTTAGAACGACTGCTGCTTAGCTAATTGCTAATTGCAAATTAAGGCTAATTCACACTCGCTTTATTCTTCAAATGTCGATCTGTTGGTGAACGGTGGGCGACGTAAACCGATTAAAAAATTACATAACAGCAATCGAGTTGACGTTGATAGTATGATGAATCCTCAAAATTCAATTTACTAAATTTATGGATGTGTGTGTGGGGGGTCGGGGGAGGCGGCTAAGTCCTGAAAACGAAAGGAGGGAGGAACGGACCGAGGTGAAACGAAAGCAAATAGCTTTACTGGACTACATAATTATAATTTACCGAATGCTTGCAATAATTTAATTTTAAAATCGATGAAATTCAATTTCATTTGTGGCAATCAACTGAAATCAATAATCAGTACCACCTCGAACGTACGACAGCGGACATATTCCCTCCTTATAGATCGGACATAATTCCGGACGTTTCTCCCGTCATTTAAAATTGTGTTTTACTCACAAAGTTATTTATTTGGCGCTATACGTAGTGCGAGCGCACGTATACATTGAGCGCACAAGCTAATTTCGTATGATCAGGGCACGCTACAACACTGAGCCGTGCATTGAGCGCACGTCTGGCAGTACGTAATCAGAACTGTGGGGGTGGTGGAGGGGGGGGGGGGGCGCTTTGATAAACATCCCCAATATTCCCCAATCGCTAAAGCTTCCCCAGTCGGAACTGCCGCAAATTTATTCCCGGAATATACGAGGAATGAAACTCTGGGTGTGCGCTCGATGCATGGTTTATTCGGCCTGTGCGCTCAATACGATAGTCAAATAAATACAGATGCAAACCTATTTACAGTGTCCGCGCCCTATCTTGAGTTCGCCACGGAACGAACACAGACAATCGATTGTACGTTTTTGGTAGCAGGGTGCCTTGTTGATATCCAAGATGGTTACAAAAACTATGGCGGCCATCAATGTAAGTCACCCCATCCAGGAAGACGTAGCCGCTCATAAAATACATGCAGGACTCAAGATACGCCGTGCACGAAATACGTTGCCTTTACGACTTACCTGACCCCGTCCGCATACCTCTCCGGTTGGGCCCCCCCCCCCCCCCTCCCAGCCTTTGGTTTCAAAAGTCTGTATTTATTTGATTCTTACTGAGCCATCAGTTTTCCCTCCTGTTTAAACTGCACATATAAAGAAAATATAAAAAAAATTGCTTTGTAAGGTATTTGTTTTAATCGTGAAATGTCGGGGAGGGGCGTATTTCGTGCTGTAATGTACTGGTTAGGGTGGGGGGGGGGGTGATTGACCGCTATCGTTTTCCGGTGGGAAAATATCCGAGGGGAAGAACTCGGGAAGGGGGGGGGGGAACTCTCCGATTACCGAATCAATACACACCTCCCACGCTGTTCTCACAGCATCAGGGTAATGAAAACTCGAGCAGTCGATTCTCGGCATGGCACATTCAAGAACCTTTTGTGGGGGGGGGGGGAGGGAAAGGCTGTATTTTCTTCCGAACGATACTGATTTGCAACGTTAAGCCCTCCTGCCGGCATTTTGACTTGGGTTTAATTTCACGCCCCCTTCTCACCTATAAATGATCGGTGAGCAGCGAAAAAAATGAATAGCGAAGCTAGTATAAGGTTAGTCCGCTGTAAGGTTAGTCTGTAAGCAAACCCATCCAATCTCGGTTTGCACATTTCTTTCGTTAATCTTCAATTTTTGCAGCCGTTCAACTGCAAGGTCCACGTTATTCGACCCAAAAGGCAAAATCAATCTACAATGTGCCAATTGTGCAAGACGTCAGAACGCCTTTCTTCTGTACCCATTGGTCTCGTCAAATATTCATAGGTTTGTAGGGTGTCTTCCAGTCAGCAAAGTCAGGAAATTAGAAAAAGGTCAGGAAATCAGGAAAAAGTCAGGAAATTGGATGTTAGGTTAGGAATTTTCTCTTAAACAGGCTAACGTTGCGCAAAATAAAACTACTTCGAACTACACTTGGGTAACTCGGGTATCTGTTGATTTTGATTCGGCCTTTTTTTTTTTTGTTAGGCGTAGTAGGGGAAGTTAGGCCTATAGAGCCGTGACATTTGCCGCCATATTGGCACCAGATTGGCACCAATATGGGTTTTGGAGGGCATAACTACAAGGTGCACTACATAAAAATGAAGGGAAAAACAACGGAAGAGCGGATTTCTTAGGCTTAAAATAACGTTGTTTTCTCCAACAACAAAAATCGCGCGTTTTAGGTCTAAGAAATCACTCTTCACAGCATCGTCTTCAGTATGACGCCATTTTGTTAGGGATAGTCCGATATTTATATCGGTATCGGTATAATCTGTATTTATCGGTATTTTTGCCATATCGGTATGGGACCAATATAAGGCTTCCGATACAGATATTTGTTATGCCAAGAAACACAACTGTCTTACCTGCAAAACCTGACACCAAACGCGGCAAAAGCAATAACCAAGTGATAAAAGCAAAGCCATTTGCTCAGTTTGTAATGAAAATGTAGCACGTGACAGTTCCAATGCTCTAAGTTTCACAACAACCAATTAAAATCTAACTGAGAAGATGAATATACTGAAGCCATATGTAGGAATAAGAGTAAAAATGCTGTTATTGCTGCACAGAACTTTTTGGATAATCTCAACAGTTGGAATCCACACAAAACCAGAAACCGAAGTTGCATGTTTTTGTATGTAATTTAAACTTTTAGTCACGATTTCGTATTATTATTATTGGTATCGACGTCGGCATCGGTATCGTATCGGATCGGTTTACCTTTCATCGGTATCGTATCGGTAAAAAGTCATATCGGCCGATCCCTACATTTGGTTTCTCTCTGCAGTGCCCCTTGCAGCTAACCCATTAAGGCTCCAGTATAGAATTATATACAATAATACTACGTCGTACAATAATACTGGTCTATAGAGCAGTGACATGACGTAGTATTATTGTATATAACTCTATGCTGGACCCTTAATGGGTTAGCTGCAAGGGGCACTGCAGAAAGAAACAGAAGGGCGTCATACTGAAGGCGATGCTGTGAAGAGTGATTTCTTGGACCTAAAACGCGCGATTTTTGTTGTTGTAGAAAACCACGTTATTTTAAGCCTAAGAAATCCGCTCTTCCGTTGTTTTTCCCTCCATTTTTATGTAGTGCACCTTGTAGTTATGCCCTCCAAAACCCATACTGGTGCCAATATGGCGGCAAATGTCACTGCTCTATAGCTGAGCAACTACATGCTGTTTATCACCCACATTTTACGGCAATACGCGTTTAGAAGTGCTTCTCACACGACAAAATAGTAAATATTAAGACCGATTTTCATAGCTGAATCTGTTAGCAAAGACGTTTTATTTTTAATATTTTGATGATTTTTTATACGGATTAGGCCTATCCATTTTTGCAGTCTTATATAACTGCGTGTCGCGGAAAATCATTTTGCGCATTTCGCAGGGGATTTGAGTTAAATCTGGCATGACATGTGTTTACTCTGTGCGTTTGGTGGAAAATGGTAGTTGTGGGAATGTTGTGCAGAGGACACAGGTGGTCTCCAGAACCCTCAGCTGGTAGAAGCCACTCAAGGTTTTCTCTAACGAGTCAGTGAGTCAGGAAAAAGTACAAAAATGTAATGAAACGTCAGGAATTTTCAAAGTAGTTTTTTGGTAGACACCCTATTATGTCTCCTGGAGGGACGGTTACTAAGTGCGGGAAACTTGTCATGAAAAAATTAAATGTATCTTATCAGATGAAAGGTGATGCCTGTCAGCTACGTGTAGGGAAATATTGCTTAGTATGTACCTTCGGGACCTTTGAACTCTGGTTGTCAATATATTGCGGTACAGAAAAAAATTGCACGATGGCTGCTTGAGGACAATGGCACAGTTGCCAATCAACCGACTGTGTTGCTTGAAACCTGATACGCCATTCTGTTCCATGAAGAATAAGCCACCAGCAGATGGCCAAATTGCCAGGCGAGCATCAATCCGAATGCTTGGTTGGCAAAATCTGTTGCCTAATATACTGTGAAATGTTGTATTAAAACCCAGAAATAACAAAAGGGGGTGACGGGCGGCCTAAAGAAGCTAATTATTCCGGAGATGGTGTTTGTGGTTCCGGAAAGATGTTGCGATCAAGGAACGGCCAGGTGTTGCACCAGTCTGTTATCAACAAAAGGTTTATTGTGATGTCATGTCTTTGCCACCATCCAGTTGCAAGACATGCATATTGGAAGCTGACCGAGCACTATCAATTTAGAACCACACTTCATGTGATCGTACCCAACTATACACCGGCAATTAGTGTTCAGCGTTCATTAGTGCCAGGGCCATAGCAAGGTGCTTGAGCCCCCCCCCCCCCCCCCTGCATGATGATGGGAGCAACCCCCATTCCCCCGTGTCTTAAATTGGCCTATTTTTGGTTATCGCTGCACCGCTAAGCAAAATTCTTTTTTTTTATAAGGCTGTCTTAAATCTAGTAAGGCCGCCGTGGTGTCGAGTCGCCGTCTTATTCCTACAACCTTTGACAGGCAAAGCCAGTAGGCTTGATGCTAACTTGCTAGCTTGCTTTGTCGCTTGCTTGCTGCAGCGGACGTTGTATACCACGCGCCATGGCTGTTTGCTGTGACGTGCATATCACGTGACTGGGGTAGTCCAATCAGACGGCCAAACAGCCGTTGTTCTCGTTCGTCATTGGCTAAGTCATGGTGACGTCACGGCAAACAGCCATTGCGCATGGTTTAGTTATAACACTTTCAAAGGTGGCAGTGGCGGTGCTGCTGCATCAATTTGGCACCGCCACCTTTGAAAGTGTTATAATTCTTCCATTGAAAGAGCACTAATTCTAATTTTCGAGAACTAATCGAGCAATAAAAAGGGACAACTTGGAGCCATTCAGTGCGGGTGGTGCTACAGCATGAACATCACCAACCTAACAAAAGAGTGATAATTTATGGACTTGTACAGCACTAATTCTACTTTTCGAGCACTGATGGAGCACTAAAAAATTACATATTGTTGAGCCAGTCATAGAGTCGAAAATTATTCAATGAGCACTGTACCTGACACCACAGTTTGCTGCCTGACACAATTATGGAGATCATGATCTCTTCTAAAAGGGATGTTAACTAAACAAACACGTGGGCCTATTAAGGCGCCCAAGGCGAGCCAACTGTGTAGTGCTCCCCCCCCCCCCCCCGTCCTCCCCATCCCGACATACCTACATCAAGAGAAAAAATTCACGAATATTATATTGAGGCTTACATAACTAAAATACTAACTGTAGTGTCCGCGGCCTGTCTTGAGTCGCGCAGGTATTTATGAGCGGCTCAGTTTTCCTGGAAGGGGCGGCTTTAGTTGACGGCCGCCATTGTTCTTGTAACTATCTTGGATATCAACAAGGCACTCTGCTACCAAAAACATACAATTGATTATCTGTGTTGTTCTGGGGCGAACTCAAGATAGGCCGCGGACACTTTACACTCCTAATAAACGGGCAAGACTGATCGAGCAATTGAAATGGGTTAAGACTAAGAACATTAACGAATAAAAAAAAAAATCTTTTATCGAACAAATGCAATTTCATGAAAATTGTGGCTTGTCAACTGATCAAAAAACCCCAATTAAGGTTATAAAGAGCTGAGAGTAAGCTATTGCGGTTTAACAAACTGAAAATAAACACTTCAAGGTTAACTACTTCAACCGGAAGCCAAAAATGGGTTTTTTTTCCCCTCCAATTTACACATTTTTCGGACGCCAGCCTCACCTAACGACCCATGCCTCTCTAGAAACTTTTTTCTATTTCAGTTTTCGGTTTTCTGATTATAAAAAAAAAACAAGATAGAAAAACAACAGTAATCGGCTAACAAAACATCTGGATTTTGCAAAGCGAGCAATAACGAAATACAACCAAGCACGTCTTTCTTACGGCGTTGTGAACTTGTGTGCAACGCCGTCGTTAAAAGTATATTTGTGCTTTACCACCCATTTCCACTGTTAAACAGTTAGCAGGAATAGGGCGTAGCGCCCCCAGGAAGGCGGCGCCCTAGGCCCAGCTACTAACACAGAGTCTGTTATTTCCGTGTATTGCTTGACGAGTGATAAGCTACACGTAACTTGGCAGTTTGTGCCATTGCACGTGATGGGGATTAACGGGGGCTGGGAGCACAAATACGACGATACAAGTTTAGTTTTATCCTAAAAGAGTCACTTCTTCATCTTAACAAATCTCTTCATCTGTCATGGTTTTATTAAAGCATAATTTCGGTGGGCAACTCGGCCAAATCAATTGACTCGATCAAACCTAACTATGTATGTACACGTCTGCGTTGACAGGTGTCTTCGTGGTTGAATGAAGCGATCAAAGCGATAAAATTTTCTCAGTGCTTGACTGATGTGGGGGGGGGGGGGAGATTGAGGTTTAATGGCGCGTCGACAGCTCGGTCATTAGCGCCAACCTCAGTCACAGTGCAGTGGTCCGGGTTGCCACTGCACCACATATTACAGAGACTGATGTTGGGTAAACGGATTCAAGACGAAAAATTGATTTTTAAACTAGGAACCTTTTCCCCTCGTTTACTCATAAAATGTATGTGGAGTTGGGGGACCAGATCGGTCCTCCCCGCCCCCCCCCCCCCGACTATTGTTCCAGAGAAACGCAGCACTTCGAGGAGCGAATGCAAAAGTTCGCAGGTATGTTTTCCTTAGATGAAAGAAACTATATTCAGCCGGCCCGTGCTGAGGGGCCGGCAAAATTATGTTTTTTGGGGGTTTTGGGGATGGAGGCCGAATCATTTTTTTTGCAAAATCTTCCAAAATGGGGAGGGAAGGGGCAGTGTTTAACTCAACTGCCCATCCAAATTCAACTACGTGTAGCAAAGAGGAAGAGGAAAGTAGAGGGACGGGTAGGATGATAGGAAGAGTAGGGAGAGGGAATGGAGAGGATGGGAAGGGAAAGAAGTAAGATATGGGAAGAATAGGACGGGGAGAAAGAGGGGAGGAGATAATGGGAGGAAAAGGGGAAGACGTGTGCACTACAGGAAAACAAATTGCCTGTCGCAGTCAACGTTCATGCAACTCCAACCGAAAACTGGGAAATAGCCACGGGCGAAACAAACCCCACTGAAGGCCGGGTACGACAGTGCTAGTTTTTAAATAAAAACTCGTCGTTGTCCGTTAAGCAATTTGGATTCAGAAGTAAAATCAGTACAAGTGGCTCAACTTCAAGCCATAAACGTGATTGTTACTCAGGCATTAAATGATGTCGGTAAACTGTCTGGCAATGTAATTGACATTTCAATTGACAATTTAAATGGCATTTTCATTGACCTACAGAAAGCCTTCGACACGATGATATTTTGTTTAATAAAATGTGAACACGTAGGTCTAACGTGGAAAATAATGTCTGGTTTAGTACAGCAGTGGTGTGGAACTGGAAGGGTAAAGAATCTCTAATACCAGTTTTAAATTTACAAGGTCAAACTGCTCCACAAACATGCCGGGCATATAGTGCATTTTGGGCAACAGTCATTTAATTGGTGGGCCACGGGGCAACATATTCCAGACTCTTTAACTACCCGGAAGATTTTGGCTGTAGGAGCTGATATCGCCTACTCTGTAAGTGAGTTCCATGCCGAAACCGTTCTCACAGCAAGAAGTTTCTCCTGCACCATCTGCCGTATCTGTATTATACGGTACACACAAGTTCACTGTGAACTTCGAGCCATCGAAATAAACTACTTTATTATATTCTTATTATTAATGGTACATTCCGCTGCCTTATAACTGCCACGCGCAAATCGTCATACGCGCGTGTTACCGTTTCGCGAGACTGCGTCGTAATACAAGGCCAACTAAGATAATAGCTGGGTTCCTCGCAGCTACTATCTCAGTTGGCCTTGGGCGTAGTAGACGAAACAGCATGAACGCAAAAATTGTGTCGTCACAAACAGGAAAGATTATCGTATTTAGCATCACAATTTATCATTTTTCTTCGGCGATCTATTGGCATAAATGGTTTTAATTTTTACCGCATTAGTCTTTAGTTTTTTGATCGCATGGTAATTATTAGCAAACGATTAAAAATTAGTACATGCACACACACACATGAAACGTCATGGTTATTGTAAGCGCGCAAAAGGCTCATATAATCGCAGGATGCTATTAAACGAGTTCCCAATATTCAACAGAAAATCTCCTAGAAGCCACATGATTTCAGACAGGATTTTTAGCAAGAGAAAGACTAACGGTAAGTAAATAGAACTTTGGGGGCCGTACTTGATGGGGAGGATCGAGAAATATGGCGTTGGGAGGAATGTACCTTTAAAGGGGCAGGCGAACCTCCTGAATTAGTCCAACCGTAAATCGCTCTGAATCAGAGCTATTTATTCCGTCGTATGCTGTTAATTAAAGGGGCAAGCGAACCTCTAATAAAATCACAAAACTACAGAATTGATATTAAATAAGCACAAGCCTCAAGCAGTCGAGTGCATTCGAGAGGCACACCCCCCGAAGGATGTAGGACACATAGGCACCGGACACATGGGCACCCGAATTTAGGCACTGGACAAATAGACACTCGGACATTTAGGCACCCGAACAAATAGAAACCGGACAAATAGGCACCAAGTTATTTTTTTATTTTTTTTAATTGCCCTCAAATTCTGTATCGTTTGTTTCAAATCTGGGACACTTAGTCGTGTGGACCGTTGGGGAGAGTTTTTGCATTTTTTCCAGAAATTTTTCTGTGGTGAATTAATGTTCCAAATTACGCTCCCTCACTCGCTGCGGCTCACACATTACATCAGAGATGCTAGTGTAATAAAGACGCCAACAATCTTTAGCAGTTTCGAACGCTACGAACATTTTATAGCAAACTTTCTCCCCCCCCCCCCCCAATTTGAGGGCAATCCATCACAATTTTTACAAATTTTGTTAACTTGTTCGGGTGCCTATTTGTCCGACTGCCTATTTGTCCAATGCCTAAATTGGGGTGCCTAAGTGTCCGCGTACCACCCCCGAGATGTCCCTTTGACGTCATGCATCATGAAACTGGTACAATTAAAAAAAACTTGAACTGAAACCGAACCGAAAAAAAAAACCGCTTAATTATGTGGTTCAACATGCTTATATCAACAAAGAACAATAACTTTAAAGTGGATTCGTACATCTAAACCAAATTCCATTCTTTTGGCTCAGAATTGCCAGTTTTTCGGAATCAGCATTCCCGTTTTGCATTCTTTGCCGTTACATGTAGGTTTTCATTATCTTACATTAAATAAAATCATTAATTTCAATAAAAATTAGTTAAAAGTTGTAAGATGCCGATTCTAACCGAATTATGAAAAAGGAGCAATCATTGTCGCATAAAAAAAAAGGGAAAATGCGACTATTTTCTTTTTTGAAACTTTAGAGAAATTGACACAGAATGTTGACAAGGTATTTTTCAAGTTACTTTATGCTGCCAAGTTTGAGTTCTTTAAAATGACGATGTCAGTAATTTCCAGGGTCTTACCAGCCTGGAACAGAGTCGGTCAAAATTCATGTTCTTCAAGGCATGGAAAAAAGCCTAACGAAATTCCGAACTTCTCCAGTTAACGTCACATCCCTGTTTAAAGGCAAACTGTACGGAAATATCTATCAAAGCATTAATGTAAAGTATCAATGTAATATAATCGTTAAAGCGTTAAGCTTAAATAGGCATACAGTGCACCATAACGCGAACTAGCCATACCGTTTGCTTCGCTCACTCAGTTGGCGTCGACCCATGCAACATATCGTTTCTTCGGTCAACACCATAAAATCGATGTACTGATTATTTGGACCTAAGCTGTTTGCAACAGTTTCTCACAATTCTTTCATTACGTTCCTATGCAAGCTTTTCCATTTTCGTCTACATCATTCGAAACATACGATTTGTTTGTTTGTACGCTTACTACTCTGGAAGTAAGGTCCCTACGAAGGTGAGAATACCCCCAATTGAATCCGCGTACCTTGCTTCAGAAATGCGAATGTTTTGACAACCTTTTACAACCTACAGGTCTGCTTTCTCCACGTGTCCAACCAGTTGGAGCCGGTTGGGTACAATGCATTAGGGGCGCTCTGTGCTACTAAAAAAAATACTTTGAATAACTAGATAGAGTAGTCTGGGGGAGTGCTGTATGCTCTCCCCGCGGTGTCAGGGGAGGAGCCCTGGAAGCAGTGAATTTGACTCATTTTAGAGCATTCATTGGACCCATATGCAACTTTTCAGCAACTTATGTTGGGGAAGTGGGGGGGGGGGAAGCATTTTTTTCAACATCTTCAGCAGCATTTTTTTCTTCGAATTTTGAGTTTGTAATTTTTGGCCTACATGACAATTTGAAATACTTATGACATTCATTATCTGTCGCAAATCTTGTGACTTGGATGTTCGCTGGGGCCAATGGCCAATCTTAGTCTTGGGTGTCCATTCTTACATGGGTGGACATTATCTATGTCTTGTAATTTAGTTTCCGGTTCCTGCCTCTAGAACATTCTAGAACTTTCCATTACCCATAATACCCTGGCCATTTCGCGGTTGTCAGGGGTTACCAAAACGTATTTAAGCAGGGGGCCAGCATGGAAAAATCAGAAAGCCTTCGGGCCAGCCACCCGGCTGGTCCTCCCTCAACCCCTGCTAGGTCCTCTAGTTAGGGGTATTTTTGGCTTATTAGGCCTCTAGTAGGCCCAATTGTGGTTAGGCTTTTCCCCCCAACCTAAACAAGCATCTTGACCCTAATTTAAACCCAAAGTTCCCCAACCCTTTTCCCACTTTTGGTTTTCAATCTAATTTTGGTTAGCTCGCCCACAGTTAGCTATTTTTCGTCATCATCATACAAAAAAAATCAATAAAAACAAGTTTGGCATGGGGGTGCCAGACTTTCGGGTTTTTTTTTTGTTGGTGGGGGCTGGGAGCACGTACCCCTCCCCCTTGCGTACGCCTCTGCTGTGCCTTAGGTCCGGAGGAGTAGAGGCACAAACACGCCAGCACGATCATCGTTCATTTTTAATTCGACCTCCCAGAGATTGAATTTACTAACATTAGTAGTTCTGGATCAGCATTCATCGGTCTTCCCCAACCCCTCACGGAGAAAATTCGTAATATTTTTTTCGTAACTCTCCACTTCTGTGACTTCTGCCCTGTTCTCCAGCGACGTGGTTTCTGCTGATTTCGACGAGCTTCGCCCTTCAACTCTCCCCCCCCCCCCCCCCTTTCCCCCCAAAAAAATGTACGCACATCGTTCAGCCTAACTTCAACAAATATTCGTAAAAATCGGTTGAGGCTTATGGCCGCAACTGCAGATCAACATACAGACAGAGCAAAATAACAATTCGTCGAGTTGAAACAAGAAGGATATCGCTCGTTTCGCTCACTCGGTCCACGACATCAATTAGCTGACAATATTATTGGCTTAAAGGCACGAAATTAGCCGCCGATAGATCATTCTTTGACTGCGGCGAAGATCAAATTGTTTTTCGCGTCGGTTGCTGCAACGCTAATCAGCGCCCCGATATTCGGAGAGTGGCGGCGACTTCCACAAATTTTACGCAGCGTTGGCGGTGTTCCCGTAAAAGTATGCAGATAGATACAAACCTGACTTTTTCGGTTTATTTTACCGATAATTATTTACTATTTGTAATATGGCAGCGTCGAGTGACGTCCTATTGGCTACGAGACACCATTTGGAGGTATTCGCTACAAGGTGCACTAGATTAAAATGTAACGGAAAACAGCGGCACTTCTAGTCAAGACAGTGCTTTGAGAGCGGTTTCTTAGGCTTAAAAGAACGTTGTTTTCTCCAACAACAAAAATCGCGCGTTGTAGGCTTAAGAAATCCAGTCTAATAGCGTTGGCTTCAATAAGACGATCTTCCTTTCTCCCTCCAGTGCTCCTTGCAGTTAACCCAGTTACTGGCTCCACCATAGAGTTATACACAATAATAATACTACGTCGTGTCACTGCCCTATTGTTACAGGTCACAGCGTTTAAGAATTTAGATTGTTATTAAAGTCTATTCCTCCCAACGCCATTCTTGACCTTTAACAGCCACACGCAGATCATCTTCCGCGCGTATGACCATCGTAACGTTGCGCCAGACTCGGCGTAATAATACAAGGTCAACTGAGATAGTAGCTGCGTTTCTCACAGCGAGGAACGCGGAACGTATCTATTATCTCAGTTGACCTTGGGCCTGTAGACGAACGAAACAGCATCAACGCAAAAATTGTGTCGTCACAAACCGGAGAGATTTTCGTATTTTAACATCACACTTTATAATTTTTTTAGGCTAGTATCTTATAAGTTTTCTTCGGCGATCTATTGCCATAAATAATTTTAATTTTTACTGCCATTAGTCTTAGGATCTCATGGTAATTATTAGCAAACGAAACACAGATAGTACGTTATGGTTTATTAGCCAGATGCGATTAAATTAATCCCTATATTCAACAGAAAATCCTCTAGACGCCACATTTCAAAACGGATTTTTAGCAAGAGATTGACTAACGGTAAGTAAATAAAACTTTGGAGCCGTACTTGATGAGGAGGATCGAGAAAAATGTCGTTGTAGGAATGTACCTTTGAAAAAACGTAGCGGACGATAATTTGGTTGTTTCTTGCCTGACTATCAGTTCCATTTCAAAATTTATAACGACCCTTCGTCCAACAATTGTTTAAAAGAACGGCAGCATTATCGACGGCGGCGGTGCACCGTGAAAACAACCTGACCCACGCCGTTTGATTTTTAGGCGGCGGCGGTGGCGTGGTGTGGCACTAAGTCTGATCATCCTTATCGGTTGACAGTGTGGGCTTCACTGTGTTGCTTCATTTATAGCTAATACTTAGACACTCCGTGGCCCTAACCCCTTGAGAAGAAGAGTTAATTCCTTTGGCCACAACTGCGCACACTATTTTCTTTTTTGAGACGCCATTTTGAATTTTTATCAACTGGTACAAAATGAGTACCTTTACTTCGTTTTTCAAAAAATATTCTCACCAAATTCTATTCGAATCGTTTCTATAGAGCAGCGTCATGTGAAGTCATATTGTCAACAACAGAGATAGCTGCAAGGGGCACTAGATTAAAATGGAGGGTTAAACAACGGCACTTCTAGTTAAGGCAGTGGTTTGAGAGCGGATTTCATAGGCTTAAAAAAACGTTGTTTTCTCCAATCCCTTATGCTGCTAAGTTGTAATCGGAAAATAAAGATTCCACTTGCTTAAAAATGTCAGCAACTGCCAACAAATCGACAAAAATCACGTATGGTATATGCCTAAGAAATCCACTCTTAACAGCATTGTCTTCAGTAAGATGCCCTTCTTTTTTCCCTCCAGTGACCCTTGCAGCTATCCAGTTACTGGCTCCAGCACAGAGTCATACGTTTAGGGCCCGGAAAACTGAGGACTTTTTTTTTTTATCTGCTTCTTAGCCCCTGAGCTTGTGACGTTTTTGTGGATTTTTTGAGGGTTTTCGTGGGGGGGGGGGGGGTTGTAGCTTTTTCATTTTAAGTCATAGTTGCGCTTATGTCAGTTAGTAGTAACATGCGGTACGGGCCTGCCAGCATGCCCTCTTGGAGGCCCCATGTACAATTGAACACACTGACTTGTGGGCTGCCCTTGCCTCGTTCGTTTCGCTCACTCGCTCGCCCAGTTATTGGAATAAAATTACATTTTACCATCAGATTATTCAGAATCGGCCTTCTCTCCAATGTGGCATGTTTTGAATGGACTATTCTACAAAAACTCCCCGATTGGCTTCCCTGTCATACCTCCGCAAGGCCGTGGCAACGCTTTTTACATCGTGGCCTTGTATCGTGGACGGTTTCTCTTTTTTTTGCTAGCTATCGTTTTTTTTCCCATGTTTTCCTTCCTACTGGAGATACGCGGAGTTCCATTCAGGACTTGGAATGAATTAACTCAATTCTACTTTGTTACCACGTGTGGCGATTAACAAGTAATTATCATGCTGCAGTTAACATTTCATATTAAAATCGCTATTAGATTAAGGGCGCATTTATATAACGACTCGCTTTTGCATTTTGAAGCTAGATGATCTGAAATTCCAACATGCCGGCGGCGGTTTTGTGTCTGCCAGCTCGCAGGGAAACGAGTTGATAATTGAGTTTAGAAAGTGATTGATAAAATTGTTTCGTCAGGAGGAATTCTTTATCTCACTGCCACGGATTATAAGACTGTAAACGTTTGCTCAAACCATGTAGGATTTAGCTAATCCTGGAAGCGTTGTTACCATGGTAATGAACACCTTTGCCATCGCGATTAAATTTCAGCCGCGAGAATGCAAATGCGAGTCGTTGCGTAAACGTGCCCTGAGGGCAGGTTTATGCAACGATAATATTCTCGCTCACTAGCTTTTACTTGGCTAATGCTACATTTGCTGTCTGCTTCTCGCCTTTACCAGACCACGCGGCTTTCTAGTTGTCTATACGTAGTAATCATGGAAACGACGCTGACGAAGATCCTCTCCTCGTGCCTCGCAACACGACGTATGTGGCAGGACAGTCGATTTATGACAAGAGAACAATTTTTACGGCAGTACAAAACGGCGGATTCATTTTTGAATGCCAGCATTCGATGGTTTGTTTTCGATTCGATAACCCCTAAATGCACGCCATGTTGGATTTGAATTCTCGCTGCTATTTGTTTTACCGTCGTCGGATCACTGCCAGAAGCCGTTTTTTTTTAGCACGAGAATGGCAAATTTTGGAAATAGCGAGAAATGACAACTATGTTATGCAATTTTTAAAATTAAAGCAACATCCAGCCTGCCTTATAACCTTCCGCCTGCCTCACAACACCCACGCGACGATCACATCCGCGTATTTACCAAAGCTAAGGTCAACTGAGACGGTAGCTTCGTTCCCCGCAACGAAAAACGTAGCTACTGTCTCAGTTAGCATTGCGTCTGATAGTCCAGCCAGCGTGAACCCATTGATTGTGTCGTCAAAAATCGGAATGATTCTCGTATTTTAAAATCACAATTTATAATTTTGTAGACTAGTGTCTTATAATTTTGCTTCGGCGCTCTATTGGAATAATTAATTTTAATTTTTACTGCATTAGCCCTCTAGATTTTTGATCTCATAGTAATTACTAGTAAACGATTAAAATTAATACTGCGCACACACAGATAAAACTTCAAGGTCATTGCAGGCGCGCGATGCATCATATATGTTCGGGACGAACGTAAATAAAGTTAGTAATATTCAACAGAGATTCTCCTAGACGCCACATTTTAAAACGGATTTTTAGCAAGGGAAAGACTAAATGTAAGTAAATAGACCTTTGGGGCCGTACTGATGTGGAGGATCGAGAAATATGGCGCTGGGAGGTATATCCCTTTAATGTT
>JAHWFP010215382.1:28429-40462 GCA_023313725.1 Lithobius niger
TTTATGCATCGGTTACACTATTATTTTTGGCTGGCTAATAAACGCTGATTGAGTGAGCGAATCCGTCTGTGTATTTTTGCGCGTTTTGAATTTTTATCGATTTTCACTAATCCTTTCACTTTAATCGTCAGAGGGTTCAAAAGGTTTTAGCGAGCGTTAACCGCACCCAGTCATCTGCCCGACGAAGCCCTACATTCGCTGGCTAATAATATTATGGTGCAGTAATTAAGTTTCATTGTTTACAGAGGTCCTATTGTTGCCGGCCACTTTGCAACGTAGCAATGATTAGAAAAAAAGACAGTACAACACCCAAATTAAATGCACATAAACATACACGCACACACAAACATTAAACATTTCAAACACAAACTACGTTCACTTTCCGACATTACCACTGAGCAAAAACAGTCCTTGTTCCCTGGAATTGGAGTTCAAATTATAGTTCGTTGCGTTCGAGTGAACTCTAATCAGTTTTCATTTGTGTACCTTTGTGACAACTGTGAGTAGGGGGACACGAGCTCTAACGCTTTTTTCTTTTAACAGCAAAGCCGTTTTTTGTTCACTTATTTAGTAGTAAATCGTAAATAAATAACGGTTGACTAGCAAATGGCGTTCAGCGAGCGAGAAAGTTTCGTTGCCCCAATGATAAAAGGCCCTAAGGATATTTTTAGCAAGGCGCGGTGCGAAAGAATTCAAAGGAACTACTCATCCTGTGGTGTCTAGCTGTTTGTCTTCATGATAACTTTGAACCTGTTATCCGATAGTTTTGAAATTTTCCACGTGGACTGAGTTAAGTTCGGAAGTCAATAAAATTGGTAAGACGTTTGGGGGATATTGGGTTTCAAAGTTCGAAACTAATCTGACATCAAGAAAACGGCAATAAAAACCATCCACCCAGAACCAAAATTGGTACAACAGAAGCCGCCAAGTTTCCAAAAAGAGTCGGCCTTTGAAGGTGGCGATATCATTCAGCCAGGGAAAGGGAGCCAAGGTTAATGCTATCAGCCAACTAAATTGCACCGACTAATAGTTCGAAAGTTAAATGAAAACTAGAACATTGCTACTCGCGGTAGTAAATCTGCAAGTTTTTCATTTAACGTCCAAAGTATTATCCGGTGCGATTAATTTTTGCTAATAGGTTTAACCTTGGCGGCCTTTCCCCGCTTGAATGATATCACTACTTTCAACAGCCGACGCTTCTTGGAAACTTAGCGGCTTCTCTTATACCAGTTTTGGTTGGTTTAGGGTGGTGGTTCAACTCAACTTGACACGTAAATTTTAATTAGTTTGGACAGAAATTTGAAAAACGTGGAACTGATTTAACTTCCTGCCAGGGTTCCTTGAATAGACTCGATGAAAACTGAATTTATTCGTCAAACTTGCGCCTGTGACTGGATGCATCAGCCCAGCCAGACTCCCCATTTCGACTACGTTCGCCCTCTGGTGGCTTCACTGAGCGTGACAGGGAGGGACCCGGGGGGGGGGGGGGGGGCGGCGCGGTGTGAAGTGATGGACGTCGGCTCTCACATTCATTCCCCTTCACTCCATGTATATTCCGATCTACAGGGTGCCACGTATCATCCATTATATCAATAAACTTCAAACCACCCCCCCTCCGACAGTGATGGGTCGACTCTCCGCAAATTGAATTACACCCATCACGTTGAAGGAGTGGGGGGGAGGGGGGGGGCTGTGAAGTTTGATAGTATAATGGATAGCACATGACGCCACGATAGATCTGAAGCTTACTACTTTTGATGACACAATATACCGCCTCCTTTTTCTGGAAAATTGTCAAATTGTCCCTCTCCGCCCGGAGATAACGTCAGCAACCGAAATGGATGTAAATTCGAAGTATATATTTTTTTTCCGTATCTGCCCATGCTAAACTGAACTGGGGGGTGGCACGATAATTCGTTAATATCGTGATACAATTTTTCCATCGATTATCGTATCGCCCGTTTTTCTGATTTGTCGAATTATCGTGCAGCAAACCTCGATGCTTAACTTGTCGCATCTCGGCAACCGTAATCGCTAGAAACAAGCGGTTTGCGGCGTTGCGCGTGGAATTAAAAGGGCTCTCTCTCTCTAACCAAGTGTGCAATTATGTTGCTAACCACTTTAGCTGATTGGAGAGTTAGTTTAATGCAAACAACTGCTAAATTACCTGCATCAAACCTTCGCCGGCATTTCTTCTCGGTTCGAGTGGTTCCTATTTGGAGCGCACTCAGTGTAAAGACTGTCTGCACTGTCAGTTTCGACCTTTCGTAGGTTGCTTGACGAGGAACCGCTTCACGGTTTTCGGAAACGTCCTTTACTCCCAGACACCTAATGGTTTTATTTTCCTCACCAGCACCCCCCCCCCCCCTTTTCCCTTTGAGAACTGTTGTGGTCCCAAACAAATCCGTTTTCTTAAAATATACCATTTCTTAAAATGTTTAATGGCATGTAGGCTGCTTGCTGTAGTCCAGCCACCCTGTTTCATCAGGTTGGCCTTGATTTATTTACGTATTATGTATATATACTTTTTTAATTATTTTTTTAAGTGTTGACAAATCCCACTATTCGGGCTTTAGTTTTTAGTATTCACCGTAGCATACTTTTAAATGTTTTAGCACTGTTTTTACTTTTTAATTATACAGCATCATTTTGGGCCTTTCAACATTTTCACGCTCTTCCCATGTCATGCACGTTTGGCGATGCCATTGGGGGCCTTTGAGTCCCTGGCAGGTCTAACCTTGGTGGTAAGGCATTCGTGTCCCTAAACCTCTTACCATCATCGATTTCTTGGCCGTTTATTTTACACTGTATTTACATGTAATTGTGTCTGGCTGTCAGTGACTCCTTGCCAGACCCGCTGCTATCTCAACAAATGTAAATAAATGAACTAAGAGACTATATCATAATACTTAAAAATTATTACGTAAATACATATAAAACTTATGATGAACCAAAAAGTTTGCGTTTAAGAGTATGATCACAAAAATTTAAGTTACAAGAAAAAAAGATCATTACATACCATACACATTTAACAAACTGGAAAAAAATATGTTACATTTTCAAAGCAAACATGAATTAAAAAGTAAATTAATAGATGTACTTATAAATAGTTATAAAACTTAATAAAACCAACATACTAACAATTCATAAATTGTATATACTATATTTATTCATGTATGCATCCATTTATTAATCAAATATTGATTTATGTGTTATGTGTATTATGTAATTATTGACCTCACACAAGTTATTTTAACTTCGAGCAATGTAAGCAATAAACTTATTATTGTTATTTTTATTATTTTTATTGGCAATGGTGAGTGTATTTTCATGGCCAAATGGGAATGCCACCCAATTCACTTCGTGAAGGTTTCACTGTATAGTCTTTAGCCAAGGTTTTTTTTTAATTAAAATTAAAATGGTTACTCCTCCAGCCTTAAAATTTGGATTTTTTTATCGAAATGTTATCGATTATCGCGATAATTTTAAAAAGTTTTATCGGAATAAAAATATTTTCTTTCGTGCCACCCCTAAACTGAACGTCTTTGTTCATTTTTTTTTTTTTAAATATGAGTCACTCACGAAATTCAAGTTACAAGCTGTACCCCCGGCATAACATACGCCGGTCTAGCCAGTTCCCATATTTCCCTGAAAAATCTTAACTTCCCACTAAACGTCCAAAAATAATGTGATCCCCCCCCCCCCCCAAACAAAAATGCGCTTTTCGTATGCAGATGATTTCCTATAGCCAAGATTAATGCTGTAGCTAAATTAAGTAAGTAGTACTCCGCACTGACAAGTTACCAATAGTTGTTGTAAGGAATACGTGCCACGTTTTTAACGAAAAGACACAATGAGTTTAAAATGTGCTATAAAACACCGATGTTCCTTACACCCATCTTGTATCCCGTTTCATACAATATATGATGAACACACTGCTTGTATGCCCACATCCGTAACATTAATCAGCATCTGTTCCACAGGAGAAAGCAAAAACCAATAGGCAAGGCTTTTCTACAGAGTTTATCGGTCTACTATAGAGCAGTGACACGACGTAGTATTATTGTATATAACTCTATGCTGGAGCCTTAATGGGTTAGCTGCAAGGGGCACTGCAGAGAGAAACAGAAGGGCGTCATACTGAAGCCGATGCTGTGAAGAGCGATTTCTTGGACCTAAAACGCGCGATTTTTGTTGTTGGAAAAAACAACGTTATTTTAAGCCTAAGAAATCCGCTCTTCCGTTGTTTTTCCCTCCATTTTTATGTAGTGCACCTTGTAGTTATGCCCTCCAAAACCCATACTGGTGCCAATATGGCGGCAAATGTCATTGCTCTATAGCTTTAAAATCTTGTACACATCGTGAGAAAGTCTCGGGGCTTGCCACCCAGAAATTCAGGCGTTTTAAGAAATTTTTACTGCTGAAAGTGAGGTCCAAAAATGACTTTCTTTCAGTTTGGTCAGTGTTTTTGTCGCAAGGGTCAAAAAAATTCACTGTTTCCATCGGCCTCCCCCGGCCAATAAAATAGTGAGCGATTCCTTGCCCGCCCCACAACGACGAGAGGACTGGCCTTAATGTGAACATACGAGATGATACTGATCGGAGACAGAAATAGTTAAAATGTTAAACTTGTGGCTCTCTGGTTTTTAAAACATCATTGACTGACATTTTACTGACATTATTATCAATTTTTGTTGTTTGCTCGTTTACTGTTGCCTGCTCTCGCCACGATTTATCTCAGTGGAGGGAGATGCCTCATTCCATGTTTATTCCAGTAATAAATCTTTGCTTTAACTGGATTTATAAAAGTGTTTTCAATTTCTCGTTCTTAGGCCTATACACAGGTAGTGTGTACCGTGATCAAGCGTTACTGCGCCATGGCTTCCCGGCTGAAAACGTATCCAATGGGTCAGTCGTATTGGTCAAGACTCACGAGTGGGGTCAAGCAGTCAGAGGTCGTTTCGGGTCAGCCGTTCTACTCGTCCGCGACCCTTACGCCGCCATCTTGGCCGAATTCAACCGCCAATCAGGGGGACACATCGGTCATGCGACCTTAGATAAATACGTCGTCAAGAAAGGACGAGGTAAGATTGGGAGGAGGGGGGAGGGGTTAATGAAAAAAAAACGAACAAAACTTAATTTAGAAAGAGATAGAATTTTGTTCGGGTCAAGGTGACATGATTCGTCGATCGTATTACCTTAAAGAATTTATAGGGTTGCCTTAAGGTATAAGGTAATAGAATGGAAGGACCATGGTAAAATCAAATATCCATCAGTGTCACCCCCCGCCTTTCCCCAACCCAAGACGTAGGTTTCACACACAAATTTCTTTAACTTTCTGATGTTCACGTCACCAAAAATAAAAACAGCTTCGTCGTTAGAAAAAAAAGCATTAAGAGCTCATATCCCCATGGAATTCACAGCTGTGAAGTTCCACAAATTAGATTAGACTTCATCTGAACAAAACAAACTATAATTTGAACTTCAATTCAAGGAAACAGAAATTTTCTCCTGTTTCCTGGAATTGGAGTTTTTGTTGTTTGTTTCGCTCAGGTGACCTATAATCGGTTTTTTTTTTTTAATTTGTATAACGTCACAGCAATGAATTCCATGGGGATACGAGCTCTGTTTTATTTTTTCTAAACAACGAAGTTTTTTTTTTTTTTTTACCTAATTCGTACAAAAAAACTAATTCCATCTCAGCATAGTAAGGGAGGCACGCTAAGAAGAATTGTTAGTTCAGTAGATAACGAAAAGAAGAGTGAGGCTGGGGCACTACTCGTAATATTCTGAGAACTCTGTATCTTCAATGACGAAACAGTAGCTTTGTCTTGCAAGGATACTTTACAGGTACATTCCTCCCGGTTGGCTTTTCCGGTATGGCTCAGTTTTGAAACACTACTTCAGACGCATCTAAATACTGAAAAAGCATTCATTTTCCCAACTTTTTCCCTCGTGACAAAATGGGTTTGTTTGCTTTAACCCCACCTTTTCCAACCGGTGAGGCGGGCCTCCCTTAATGGGAGGCGCCGAGCAACTGCAGGGAAGGCGCGAGCCGCTGCCGGCGCCGTTACTATAAGGGCGCATTTAGCAACGAATCGCCCGTACATTCTCGCAGCTAGAATTTAATCGCAATGGAAAGGTGTTGTTGCCATGGTGTAGCAACGCTACCTGGATTAGGTAAATCTGACATCGTTCGAGTAAATGCTTACAATCTTATAATCAGTGACAATAAGACAAAGAATTCCTCCTGACGAAACAATTTCCCAGTCGCTTCTGAACACGCATTATTGACCGTTTTCGTTGCGAGACGGCAGAACTAAAACCGCCGCCATGTTGGGGTTTCTGATGGTTTCTAGCGTCTAGTTGCGAGAATGCAAAGGCGAGTCGTCGCATAACACGGCCTAAAGATCAGTGGGGATTTTTTTTTTATTATTTTCTACTATGCATCACAAAAGAAGTTAAATTGTAAGAGAAAGGCGAAATTTTCATTTTTAAACATCTACAGATTTTTTGTACAATCTACAGCCATTCTTGCCGAAATTCAAAACATTTTTGTTCTCATGTGGCAACACTGCCTCATCGTAGCGGAAAAAAAATGCACAGCTATTTTTTTTTGGGGGGGGGGCACCGTTACCTGCTAGTCCCAATGGGGGGGGGGGGGTTGAGGCTTAATGGCGCGTCGACAACGTAGTCCCAATGGGGAGGAATACTGGAGAAAAGGTTGTTGGGAACCTATGTAAATATTGGAAAAGCTATATTTCGTGCTGGATGCTGAAATATAGTGATAAGGTATGTCATTTTATATTAGGAGTATTTCTCGGGGCGGATGTCCTTGGCGCGAGTGAGTGATAGATATCCTGCATTCCAATTTTGAAATAAACACGATAGACATTTCTATTGTAGGTTTAACGCCAGCTGGTGGCACATTATTGTCAAAACTCACGACGTTAGCCTTTCCCTTTAAAGAGAACCCATTCTGTTTACACATTTCTGCCGCTAGATGTTCTTAAAGTACAATGTAAATGTGTAGAGTTCCAGCCCCCCCCCCTTTCTTTTTTGATATCAGCTTTATGGAAAAAATGTAATATTACAAATATGAAACACGTATATTGTGGAATGTTGGTGGAAGGAGATAATGAACTAGAAGAAGCCCGTTCTCCGTAGGGTGTAAAAACGTGAGGTTTTGTCTGTCATGTGTATGTCTATGCTTCATCAAAGTTAGTTTTTATCACAATTTTGCGCATACTGGCTGACAAACGCTGATTTTCGTTCGCTTCGCTTACTCAATCAGCGTATCTCCCTTGTCACTGTAAAACCACTGCTTGTATTTCCAGTTTAGCGTCTTCTTGGGGAAACCTGGCTCGTTTATTTTTTGCGAACAATTGTGAGCATACTGCTGCCAAACGCTGATTTTCGTTCGCTTCGCTCACTCAATCAGCGCATCTCCCTTGCCACTATAAAACCACGGCTTATTTCCAGTTTAGCGTCTTCTTCCCCCTAGCCTTCTTGACTTCTTGGGGAAAGCTGGCTCGTTTATTTTTTTTGCGAACAACTGTGAGCATACTGGCTGACAATCGCCGATTTTCGTTCGCTTTGCTCACGCAATCAGCGCATCTCCCTTGCCTTCTTGACTGCAGTGACAGTGTGGTGTCAACCACTGCTTAAGTGCTTATTTCCAGTTTGGTGTCCTTCTTCCCCCTAGCCTTCACGCCGTCTTGAGGGAAATCTGGATCGTTTCATTTTTGTGAACAACTGCTTTATTTTCAGCATCGTTAGCATCTGTCTCTAATCTGCGCCTGCGCATTTCCTCGGCTGGCATTTGGTGATTTGCATTGTTACCCAATAACAATATTTAAAACAATGAAACTGATCATTCAGGGCCCCGTAATTCCGGAATGGCACAACCATTGAAACTCTGTGTTGTGGTACCACATCTGCACCTAGTTAGCCATCCATGGAGAAGAGACCATTCACACCATGACACATTAAATATTAACAAAGGAGACGCCGAATTCACAAAAATTTGGTTCGGTGGGCTTTTAATACACAGGGTGTTCCGGATATATACTGACAAACTTTGGGTGGTTATAGGGGACAAGGAAAGAAGCAACTTTTGCTCATAAACCCATGTCCGCAAATGAACGGTTACCGAGCTACAGGATGTGAAAGTTTGCATTGTTAATGCAACAATGACAAAAATATCAGACACCCCGAACACACATCAAGACAATCTGGTACACGTTCACAGTGATTTAGGGGCTGTGCAATGGTGCAACATCAAACGGTAATCGGTCATTTAGGCGATGGCCACTTAGGCGATATACTTTAGCCTTGGACATAAACCACTGTACACTTAGGCGACAGGCAAAATACAATTTGTTTATCTTTAAAAATATGTATAGACTGCACGCTGGTTCGAGTCATCAAGCACCAGTGTGTGTTGAATCGGAGTTAGTTACTCCGCATTCCTACGCAACTTTATATATTCCTGTTTATGAGTATGTACATTGCAAACGTATTATTTTTTTATCCCCGTGTGAGATGGATTGGCAACATTAACTCGAACTCTTTTTAAATGTAGGACAGAAACTCAATGGACAAAAGCTCACCTATCCCAAAAAGCTCACAGAACCAAGAGTTCACTCAAACAAAAAAAATATATACATTCAGTATTTTTAAATATATATTCATTATTCTTAAATACCTTGTACTCCTCTTCCAGTGTTTTCCCGTTATAACCGACTGTCGATTTCTTGAAGACATAGTTTCAGCAATGAAGATGATGCTTACCAAATAGAAACCGTCGTCTTACTTTAAAATCGACCTTTCTTACCACCACAAAGACGTCAAGGGCGTAAACAACGCCCCTTATTTCCCTTGTTCGCTGAGGGGGCGTTTCGGATTCGTGCAAGAAACAAGTAGCTCTCCTCATTACGCACACATCACCATTTGGCTAACTAAAGTAACACAAGTTCGAAAATCACTCTAAAAAATCGCCACAGCTGCACTGCAGCTCCAACGTTATGTACAGTACAAACGTGTGAAGGGAAATTATTTACAGTACAAACCCAACACTTCATCAAGGATCAAGGCAAACTTAAATTTCTTAAAAACTTTTTACCTATTCTTTAGTTATTTGGTGCGGACGGACGGTTGGACGGCAGGGACGTAACTGCTTGGGGTGGGTAGGGTTACAAAGTCCGACCCTGGAGTCCCCCCCGCCCCAAAGACGGAGATAAAATAGCAAAAAAAAAGTACTCGTATTTTTTCGGGGACAAAACTTGGGGTACAAAACTGTGAAGGTGCCCGTGAATGACGAAGCAGATGACGTAATAGCCCCCCCCCCCCCCCAAAAAAGTGAGCGTTAGGACCTTTTATTCTGAAGATAAGGCCAACAGGGCTTTTGTCCAGACTTCAGCTAATGACTGGTGAGCTTTTATCCGATTACCGCTAATATTTTTTAGCTTGTCACTTTTTTTTTTACTCTGGAAATCGTCCCCGGAACATCGGAAGAATACGGACTCCTGTCAGATTTTTTTTTTTTTTTTTAATGGACTAAGAATTACTTGCTGAATAATGTTTTCCTCTTCCTTTTTTGGGGCAAACGCACCGTTTGGCCGTGGTTTAGGTCCAAAGTTAGCACTACGCGAGGTAGGCTGTGACACCATCTTGTTGCCGGCAGGCAGGCTCGAGGCAGACGGCGCCGCGCAGGAAAGCATCAACTAGGCCAAAGTCCGTCAAGTGAAACACCAAACAGTTTATTACAATTGAAACGCAAACAGAAGCCGGTACCTATAACCTAACCGACAATAACAACTAAACTGACAATAACAACCAACTTATCTGAACTGTTTACGGGAAAAATATATCGGCTGGGAACATGGAAGAAAACGGGCACTTGTACGTCCGTCAGTGCTTAGTGCGGCTTTCAATTATTTCTGACGGCCAAACTAAGCCTTTGCCCCAAAAATGTTATGGGAAAATATTGTTCAGCTCATTTTACATCATTCTAGCCCAACGAGAAGCTAATCGGCGAGGAGTCCGTATACTTCTGATAAGCCAAAATGGTTCTCAGGCCCTCCAGCATCGATTTTAAAAAATAAATAAAAATAATTGATGCGGCATTAATTAGTGACTTTTTCAAAGTCAACATTAGTCTGATTACTACTGTAGTACAATACTACATAATCTGCCGCAGCAACTAAAAACCTTTTCATCAAATTTATTTATTGAGGGGGGGGGGGGGGGATTTCTGAAATCTGACCTATGCTTGTTTCGAATAAAAAATTTTCGAAAAATAACTTTAAATGCTGCTTTGAACCAAATGGACATTTTTTTTTGTTTGAGGAGTCAACACAAGTAATATACTTGTTTCGATGAGAATTAAAAGCTTCACTACTAATTGGATGGATTGCTTTTGGAAGACGAACGTGTCGTTACATCACGGTCGTGTGCCGGCATACTTTTGTTTTAGTTCTGAAAACTACAAAACAGTAATTCAGGATTGCGTTAGTATCAGTGCAAACTGAATGTGGGACAAAAACTTTACAGGATTTGAGAATTTTAAGCCGGATTTAATTGTCAGTCAAACATTTGAAAACGTCAAACACACCTTTGACGGTCATGACTTGTTCATCCAAAAAAAATTAACTTCAGTATGAAAATGGGTTTCACAAAATGAGTTTCAAAAATATTTAAAAACCTCATCCCTCGTCAATATCCAACTTTCCGTGTCCGAGAACCGAATGTGTTTAAAAAAATAATAAAAACCCTCATCCCTCGTCAGTTTTCAACTTTGTGTCTGAGAACCATTTTTTTTAGGCCTAATCTAGTACTTTTTCTTACAGTGTCTACACAACCCCTGCACCACCATGTGACATATAATGGCCAACTTTTCGTAACTACCGTACACAACACATATTCAACCACCACAACCCATTTCAACCAGCATAAACAGGCTCGTTTGCGACCTGTGACATTTTTCGTACCAACACGAAAAAAAAAACAACCGTGCACAATATGCTAAGCCCAACCCATGGAGGAATGGCCCTTGTCCCGACGGTACGAAAACTAGGCTACTGACACTTTGAAATACACCTAATCTACGACTCAAGCCCAGAAGCGCGTTTTATACTATCTAATCTGTAAACTAGTAAAGTAGAAAAAATACGGTCTTACCTTAAATACGGAATTCCGAAACTAGACCACACAAAAAAACCCACGTATTCCCGTAGCTGTTACTTCCCTAGCCACGAAGGTTTTAGACAAAAAATTCTTAGACCGGAAGTTTCCGTTCATAAATTTACATCAGTCGTATGTAAAAAAAAATGTTTACATTTATTATAATTCATAAATGAAATTTACAATTTTTTTTTTAAACTCAAATAAGTCAATATGTTAGCCACACGTCACACCTTGCCATTAAAACCCATATTCGTAAGTAATCGGCGATTATTGTTGCCAGGTTGGAGTGATTTACCCCATATCTAGACGTTTTTATTGCCTTTGGGGGTGAACCAAGGCCCGCTGAGATAGTAGCTGCGCTAGTAGTGGAGCGCATCTACTATCACAGCGGGCCTTGGGGTGAACACAAGAGTTGCGAAGGGAGGCGCAGGGACGACGCTAGAATCACTTAACTGGGGAAGCAGCAGTGGGACAGCAATTTTAGTCAGGTGGGATGAAACGGAAAATTCACATTTTTCGTCCCCCCCCCCCCCCGCCCAAAAAAAATTAAAAGCAACACGCTTGTAATAAATCATCTTTCTCACACCCAACGTTCGTAACTGTTTCCTATCTCATATTTTAAATCCAGCTGAAAAAAAATCTGATTTTACAACTCTAACAGTAAAAACTGGGCCCTATTGATGTGACCCCAAGTCCTTCCTTGCACTGTGAAAGAAACAAACGTAGGTTTCTTAATAAGTAACATGAACTCCTTCGTTAATACGTTTGAGTTTATTCTTATGGGTGGAAGGGGGGGGCACCAAGGGGGGAGTCAAAAATTTGGCGGGGGGGGGGGGCGAGTGGGGC
>JAHWFP010215382.1:40562-54186 GCA_023313725.1 Lithobius niger
CGCAACCACCCCACCAAGGCTGGGGGGGGGGTGGGTTCCCCCCCCCCCCGCCCCCCCCCCCCCCCCCCCCTTGCGTCGTCCTTACGGGAGTGAACAAAAATTGGGGGTAATTCCCAGGGCCACCTACAGAATGTGGCTTTTTAGCCAGGCCCAACGGGTCCCAGAAATTACGTAATTCTAGGAAGTTTTCAAATATTTCCCAAATTTTGATGAAAGAAATTTTTGTTGGGCCAACGCATTTCTTTTTATATGCTCCACGAGTATGTAGGGCGTCCTTCGTTGGGCCAATGTATTTCTTCTGCTGCTCCTTCAGTATGTTGGCCATACTTCGTTTGACCAACGTATTTCGTTATCTGCTGTACCAGTAAAGTTGGCCATCCTTCACAATCGCTGGGCCAACATATATCTGCTCCACCAGTATGTAGGGCGTCCTTCGCTGGGCCAATGTATTTCTCTTTCTGCTCCACCAATACGTTGGCCGTCATTTGTTGGGCCAACGTATTACTTTCTACGAACCACTATTTTGGTGGCTGGTTTTCATTGGGCTGACGTATTTTCTCTTAACGGCAACTAAACACTTCAGCACTTACGACAGTGTCAGTGAGATGGCAAAGAGCTTAAATTTACATGACCTGCATGAACGCAGAAGGATTATTAGGCTCTCTCTACTGCACAGGATTGTGCACGGAAATACTATTATTGATGCTGATCTCCGATTAGCCAAACCTTGCTATTATGGAAGACCGGGTCATTTCAAGAAACTAAGAGTGTGGCAGCCGGCAAATGACTTTTTTAAGTACTCTTTTTTTCCTAGATCTGTTGTCGAATGGAACAGCCTGCCGGATGAGTGTGTCCAGAACACAGACCTCACTAGGTTTAAGAATTCTTTGGGAGCTTTTGGAAAGCTGTAGTCTTGCTGTTGTCCTCTTTGTTCTTGTTTTTTGTGCTTTTGTTGTATATTGTTTTGAATTTAAACTGATATGCACGTTAGTGCATTAATTTTAAATTTAAATTAAAAAATTAAAGTCTAGTGCTGGTTAAAATCGGATTGTTTAACCATGAGTAGCCAAGAAACCAGGTGGCAAGTTTTTTTTTTTTAGGATGTTTATTGAAAAGACTATACTTGTAATACTGGTACTAATAGCTTCAAAACATTGTAAATACTCACATTATGAAGGGGGGGGCGAATCTGAGGCATATTTAGAAATTTTGACTGCTGAAGTGTCATTTTTGAGGTCCAAAAATATCTTTTTCGTCCAGTTTGGTCAGTTTTTTTGTGTGACCTTCTTGAGGGGACCTAAAAAAATAATTACCCCCCCTCGATAGGATCCAAACAACCCCCCCCCGCAATGCATGACCACTCCCTAAATGTTTCAAAGGCTTGAAAATGAGTTACTATACAGAGATGGTTTCGAGGGACTTGCAGGAACCCGCACCCCTCCGTCGACCCCTTGGCGACATTCTGTGATGCCAATTTTATTTGCACCCTCCTCCCCAAGCAATAAGGTCCCCTTACATATACTACAGGGTGGTCCATAAAAAACTGACAAGCAAAGTTTTGTTAAGTCGAAACCTTTTTGCTAGCACCCTCCAGAACCGTAAAGGGACTTTCAAAACTACCCATTCTATTAGAAATCATCTAACCCTTTACGGTTCTGGCGGGTGCTAACATAATAGTTCATTAAGTTTATTAACAATGTCGGTCACTTTTTATCCTTTGAACCCCAAGTGTTAGCTAGCTGTTTTAGCCCCAAAACATGAATTATTGTGAAGGTTTTGCACAAATATGGGATCTATTCTTAATTTTTGTGTTTGTTTTTTATTCTAGTTTGGAAAGAATTTGTGATGGGCAAGAGTCGATCTTGGCTGGAAACAAATTTGGACTGGTTATCGTTCGACGGTCCCGTGTTGGTTATACGGTACGAAGAATTGATAGCAACCGTGGAAGCAGAATTAAGGCGACTTTTGACATTTTTGGAATTGCCCGAACCAAAAGAAAAGAAGTGGGCTTGTGTCCTCAACCACAAGGAAGGCATTTACAAACGCCAGTCGCGCGACCTGCACTTTGACCCCTTTGATGAAGAAATGCGTTCGGCCATTGAACGCTACAAACAATACTTGTTCACTGCAATGCGCATGCTCCAAGATGGCTTCCGCTCCCAGATGATAGATTTTGTGAATTCGGTTTTACATGCTTTGTAGCGGAGGGACAAATGTTGCAAAGTGCGCTGAAATTTCTGCAATGTTCGTGGCCGGCAAAGTGATGAAGCTGGTGAGACCGGCAGTTTCTCATGAAATTATCCTGCAATTGTTAACTTGCCCATTGTTGATCTAAGAACCGTAGTTTGCGATATTGGTTATTTATACACAGGCCATGCTACAAGTTGAGTGTCTACACTAAATCATAGTTTTTATTTATATTTATTTATGTATTAAGTGATTTCGTAGTTTTTGGCGATATCAGTATCATATCAAAAACCAATACTGGTAAAAGGGACCGCCAAGTTCCGAATGGTTCGGCCTTTCAAAGAAAAGAGAGAGATCAAAACAGTGGCCAAGTTCATTACACCGATTCATAGTTCGAAGGTTAAATGAAAACTAGAACATTCCTACTTTTTGTAGCAATGTTCAAGTTTTCATTTAATGTCCAAAGTATTATTCGATGCGATTAACTTGGCGAATGTATTGGTGTGTTAATATCACTCCTTTGAAGGGCCACACCATTCGGAAATTGGCAATCCCTTTTACCAGTTTTGGTTTCTGATAACCACTTTTTTTTTTTAAATTGTGTATCAGACTCAACTCAACTAGCCTGCAGATGTGTATTACTATATCACGTCACCAATACCTTGAGTGGCCATTTTTGCAATATTTTAATTTCATATCACTCCTTTGTGAGGCAGAATCATTCTTAACTTGATGGCCTCTTTACCAGTTTTGGGCTTTATTTTATAAATACAAATGGAAGTTCATAAAAAAAATGTATAAACAGTTAAACGATTCTGCTGTGATCAGCTGTTACTGGCACTAGTTAAACGTGAAATCTGAACTTAACTAGGAATCACTCAGAACTCACTGATCATACAGCTCATCAAAGTTATTCCTAATTACGCGATGAATTTCCCGATCTCTTAGCGCGACATAACTGCTGAAACATAACTGCTGATTTATTGGCACATTGCGGTGTGCTACCTCCGTATCCACCAACTAAACATGGCGGCCCTGCAGTTTTTCTTCGCTAGGAGCATTTGGCAACTACACCAGAAGGTTTTGGGTTCGAATACTACACAGTGTATCTACGTTAAATGCTATTTATTTTGCTAATTATAGATGACTTTTAGATTTGAAAATGTCTACAAATTCCTTGAAATTTTGCATAATTGTTAAGTTTCCAGACATGAAAAAGAGGAAAACGACCTATACGGTATTGTAGCTACTAGACATCCTATTTAACCCAGCATTATAGAATAGTCTAGGATCAGCAATGGGCATATCGGAAATATTAGCCGCACGTCAGAACTGGTGACGGGAAATTAAACGAACAGTGTTTCAACCAAGACCAATTGAGATAAAAGCTGCATCTGGGGCTTCTACCTCAGCTTGCCTTGGGTTTAACTATTCTACCGCGGCCTTGCCGCTAAGACTTCAGTGCCGTTGTGGACCGTACGAAGCTAAACTACAAAGTGCACGCAAGATTGCTCCAGTCATGTATATATGCAGTACTATCCTATTCCTAAGTTGCGGATATGAATTAAAGTGCTACCTGGCTTTACTTCGTTTGAGAAAACTGGCTTTATGTTCGCCCAAAATTTTAGGAAGGGGCCGAAAGGGTTTGTGAAGGGGGGGGGGGGATGCTTAAATGAACCATGGACAATGCTTTAACCTTCAGTTTCTTTATGGGGAAATGTTAATGTCATCCCGGTGGGTACGACGAAGTAGCAAATTGCAGAGGATGCCTGCTATGTTTTGGATCAATAAGAAACGAACAGAGCAATGATGTTTCTTCAATGAATAATGAATACATATACATTTATAGCTCAAACAGCTGAAAATGAATCACACCAAAGTTTACACAGTGGTCTATTTGTGTTGCAGTCATTTCAAAACAGCGGCCGTCTTTTGTGCACAGTTGGTTAAAGATGGCTGCCATCGTAGAATTTACCGCAAAGTTGTTGCTATACTGTTGAGGGCTTCCAAGCTGCTCCATCGCAGGCACAAATGGAAGCTCTGTAAAATAAATATTGTTATTTAACATGATGTACTTAGAATAGATTGCTATTACAGAAGTGTTCCTGAAAAGGGCTTGTGTTGGTTTTATTAATGCAAGAGAGTCATGTCACGCAAACGTAGCGTCATGGTAACGCTGCGGCAGCAGGAGAAAACAAAAAAAAACTCTTGGGAAGCCCGGTTCCGACGCTTCAACTGTATTGCTAAGTCAAGAGTGTACATATTAGTACAAATACTTGTTAAACAATAAAACCAAAGAAATAATTAAAAATAAAATCCACACGCAAACGATCAGTCGTTTTTAATAGTTATCTAGCCGCCTTTTGTCTGTTTTCATGCGTCTCCCTCATCCATCTGCCCTCGCCTCCCCACCCGTGTAACAGTGTCTTAGTACTTTTTAAGCAGTTTCATACCCAGCCATATGTAAAGTCACTGCTTTTTTTGCACACACAGGCTAATGTGCGGCAACACAGGAGCGAATGGTGTGTTTCGCATCGTGTAGCCTGATCAAAATTACAATGAAAACGTTTTTCTTTTTTGAGCAAAATAAGAAAATAAGCTTTTTTGCCAAGTTAACCACATCCATCCTGTCCCGATAAACATAAATATGAGCATGGCAACCATTAGCCACTTTATCGTTTACAGCTATGGCAGTTTCGCTGTTTTCAGGCATCAGAGCAGAAAATAACAATGAGAAGGAAAGGCTGAACGATTGGGAGACTTTGGTTGTTTAACGTAAAAGTCACTATTTTAAGAGCCAAGGTTTGGCACTTTGCAAACAATGAACAATAAGGTTGGCTTACAACAATGAACACAAAGTACAACAATGACACAGTAAAGAATGCTTGTTTTTCCCAATGCTAAATAAAGAGAGTTTGGTGGACTTCTCGACGAAGCCCAAGACACATGTAATATTCGAAAACTACACACAATTTAAACGTTAATTACTGGTAACATTTTGCAGTTAAAAATGTAATCGTTTGATATTTAAGGTAAGGTTTAAAGTGAATCAAAGTCTAAACAGCAATGGAACACAAGGTTAGGTTCCAGTCCTCAAAATGGAACTAAAGCCAAAATAAATAGAAAGGGACTGTAAAACTGGATTGGCTTCTTCAGCTCGTAACAACTGCTACAAATAGAATGGATTTTATCAATTTGGACCCAACAGATGCGATATCTCCCCAAAGCAAACATGTTAAGGATTCCCGCCAAGCGTTTCGTCCGTTTGAGGTGGTGACATATCAAAAGCTAAGCTCTTCAGCGAGATTAATCCCACCGACTAAGACTTCAAACATTAAAATTACACTGTTTCGCCATTGTTTGGGCTCATCAGTAGGGAATACTCTGCGGATGAGAGCTGGTGATAAATAAGGCTAAGAAGCAGAACCAACTGTTGAATGGAGCCTCATACAAGCAGCAGTTTACCTACTGAAGCCATTCTGGTTTTGAGCTTGTTAATTTCAAACATTAAATATGCATTGCACACCCCATACAATCAATGGCCACCTGCACGCTCCTTATTTTTCTGTTAAGTCTTGGTAACAGCTAAGAGTGGCACGATAAAATAATCCAGATAAAACTTTTTAAATTATCGCGATAAAACACATTTTGAGGCTTGAACAACCATTTTAATTTTGTAAATTAAAAAACCATGGCCGAAGCATACAGTACAACCTATGTACATTTGCATGGCACTCGCCATTTGGCCAGTAGACAGGAAAAATACACTTACCATTGTCCTTTACTTCCTCACCATGTAGAAACAATTTAACAGTTGTGCTGCTACTTTATGCTTAAATATTGTTTACATTAAACTAACTCTCCAATTAGCTAAAGTGGTTAGCTACAGTATTGCACACTTGGTTGGAAAGCCCTTGTAATCCGCAGGCAATGCCGCAAACCACTTGTTTCTAGCTATCACAGTTTCCGAGATGACAATTTAAGCATCGAGCTTTGCACGATAATGCGATAAATCAAAAAAAGATTTTTTATCGCAATATTATCGAATTATCTATTACTGTGCCGCCCCTAGTAACAGCTATATTCCGTTAACCTCATTCTTGACCAACACACATCACACTTTCACCACCAGTATGACAATTTAGTAGATCGCGAAAACATCGAAAGTTCATTTAAATTTTCGGAGAATTGTCTGTTCTCGTTTTTTGGATGTGTGCGTGTTGCTCAAAAAAGACGATGGCCTAACCTACGTGAGATTTCAGTCAGCTTACCTAAATTCAAACTTCCCTCTCACCTGTCACACCACTGGTCTTTATGAGCAATCTAAGCCCTTTGTGCAGTTCTATATAGATTCAAGTGTCGTGGTCAAGTCTGCGTGTAAGAGACTGTCAATTTGGTTGTAAGACGGACCAGTAACGTTCATGAGGGGGAATCCGGTGATGAGAGAAGCTCTTGATTGCTAAGGAGCTACAGTTAGTGTCTCACCGTGGGGCAGAATCCGTTTCCTGAAAAGACTTTTGAGGTTCAGAGGACATCGGAGTCAGCACTCTACCCCTTGGCTGCCCAGGACGCTGCACACCTGACAACCCACTCACCGCATTATGTGTTATTTTCATAACCCACTCCTTTATTCTGAGTTAAAACTGACAACCCCCATTTTTTTTTTACAACTATTGATTACGCAACAAAATTTTGTACCATACACTCGACACAATACCAAATTGGCACGTTCAAGAATGTAGGCAAGTGGTTTACAAGGGAGGCAGATCATTGTCATTTTAACACGACTATTCAGTTAACCCCTAAGTGTGTTTCTATCAACTAATTAATTTCATAAATTTCCAGGCACGAGAGTAGCTTTGGTTCAGTCGAGTATCAAGTAGTGGTGTGCCGATTACGATACTGATACCTTGGAATCAGCCGATTCCTTTCAGACTGAAGCCTAATTCTAAATTAATCTGTTCGAAAAGAATTAACCAAATATAAATTAATGAAACTTACAAGTCTAAATAATTTATTCAAGCTAATATCATTGCTCATTTCAAAGAAGTCGTTTGTTTTGTTTCACTTTGCCATGTTCTAGGCCAGATCTACTTTTTACGCGCAATGGTCAGAAGCGAGAGAATGCGAAACCTAGCCAGGGCCTACAAAAATTCAATTCAAATTCAGGCCTACCATCTATTATGACCAGAGTAATTTTTTTTTTGGGGGGGGGGGGGGGGTAGACGAGGGAAGATAACATTTCATGTGAATAAATTTAAATTTTCGGTTGGGGAGGAAGAATCAAAAAATTAATCTGGGAAAACAATTACAAAAAATTATAAAACAAACTGGCCCAGAAGCTTACGACAGTTTTTAATTTGCCCTATAAATTCTTGGTTGTACCGAACACATTTTTTCCTGCCAAGCCCAACCCGAGCCAATCGCTCAAAAACTGCCTGATACACCAAGCAGAACCGAGCTGATCAGTACTGCCGATCAGAATTGAGCACCTTTATTAATCAGCACTCGCTAAATGCCAAGCAGGATTCGAGAAACAACAAATATTTAACAAAAGTATAGAAAAAAAGTAGTTAATGTGTACAAATTACCTGCAATTAATTTCTGTATTGAATTCTGTGGTAGCCGTTAAACTTTCCCGCAGGAGGAAACACGCATCAACTGAAAATGAGTAACCGCCAGAATGAACCTCGCATTCAAGGTCCATCAGCCCCAGAATCTGATGCCAAGACTAAACGCGAGTCGCTCGGCTCGGTTAAATGGACGTAATTACTCCGCATACCGAGCATTACTGATCATGTACTGCTGTGCATAAATCGGCTCGGAATCATTACAGCCGCACTAAATAGCTTTAAACACTTTTCAGCTATTGTCTTGGTATTCACTGTTGAAATGCACTTAAAGAAAAAAAAACCGGTTATAAATCATTAAAAATCATTATATTAAAATGTCGAAACTTTCAAAATATGGCAAAATTATGGGGAAAAGAATATTATTGCGCATTGTCCTCAAAACCACAAATATTGCCCAATACGTATAAGAAAAAGTACAAATCCGTTTATAAAATGTGCAGTTTGTATATGCATTTTTCTTCTTTTTTATGAGGTGTCATTTATGTAGATGTGTGTGTATACTGCTGAGTGACACAAAACAAAATTGATTCATGGTACCTGAAATTTTATTTCCGGCAAAATTTAAATGCCCGAGACGAGTGAACCAGCACTTAATCATGGGCTTGTACATATGTTTGACAATTACAGTAGCAATACACTGTAATTAACTTTTAAGACGCATGTTTTTTTTTTAACTTTTTCAGAAGTTTGTAAACTACAGCTGATAAGAATTATATATTTTTCGGTTTTTTACCAAGAAAAGAAAGTTATCATATGTCAACTTAAGTCTGGAATGTATTATTTTAAACATACAAAACTCAAGCTTGTCTAACAAGGTCGCTTTAAACTAGGACTCCCATTACGGAACGACAAGATTCTCGCTTGTTCGGTATTCAAGTTTAGTAGGCTTATTGATGAATCGGTTTACAGCAGAAACGTCCTACACACCACCGCCAACTTTACGTATTAAGTCGCGGCCACTATACTTTCCTCCTGTGGCCAGTATGATCATCAGGCATCAAGATTCGTCACATCTCAAGTATGTCAGTTGTTTCAACATTAAACGCCACCTCCGTGTGTTTCCTGAGAACCACGTTTTGCAGAATAGTAAGCGGCAACAGCTTTGTCACTATTTAAGCGATGGTTACATAGATATGAAATGGATTGTGTAAATTATGGAAATGGTTCCGAGCATGCACTAAAAAGTAATAAATTTATTTTTAAAAAACAACTAATAATTTGAATTCCTACTTAACCATTATTTTAATATGATTAGGTTGCAACAAGTGGTAAAATAAATCGACCATTTCTCCATTTCACTTCAACTAAACAACTAGAACTGGATGTTGACAACCTTACTGAAAACGTTTAACCGTACAGAAATCAACTCAATTTAATTGCAACACTTTATTTTGTTTTAACTCTCCTTAGAATTCAAGATTTAGTTGCTCAAGTTCCTCAATGTCACTTTTTTCCAGAAGTGGATCGATGATAGCAATTTTTGTAGAATTTTGGGATACTCTAAAACAATATTGAGTTTTTGTTTAACTACAGGGGGCACCAGTTATAAATAGGGATCCATACTTTTCATGTATCCTCTTTACTTTTAAACTAAGCCTGCACCGATACTGTATCGGATCGGTTGGCGATATTCGCGGTTTCGGCGACTTTCACGGAAATATCGATAACTCTGGAACCGTTCGAAATTACCACACACGGTTCGCGGCGTTTTGCTCAGGAAATCACCGAGTATTTTCCTAGCTAGGTTTTAACTGTGGGTTACTATTTAATATTTTTTTAATTTTAATAATTATTGAACTTTTGTTGAAAACTACACCGTTGATGAAAAATTGGGGATACAATTTTGGATATCAGTATTGGCAAAATTTTAAAAACCATATCGGTGCAGCCTTAGTATAAACGTCCTGCGATAAATTCTGTTGGAAATTTCTGTAACCTGTTTCTTCAACTACTGGCTTATACTTATTACTGTTTTTATTGTTGTTATTACAGGTGTGAGTGAATCTATTAACAGTTTCGCTGAGAAAATTATTTTTGTCCCCCAAAAATTTAAAATTATTATTTTTGGAACTGCAACTTGGTGCCTTTTCTAACCATTTCACAACGAGAGCCTTCTCCGAAGATGTAATTTAAATTCGTTATAACAAAAAATTGCAAGTGCCGCATTATCACAAAATGGCAGAAAGTAACGTCCGCTAGTTATAAGGAACTCGAATATTTAACGAATTTTGAGTATTTAAAAAGAAACGTTTCTACCAAAATGTTCTACAGTAGTCGTTTTCACGATGCTATTTTAGACCTGAAGATTATACGAGGACTTTTATCCTGTTCCTTGAGGTTCATTGTGTTCGACTAGCGTCGCTAAGACAATTTGATAAAAATGTAAACTACGTACTCGCTTAAAATCAAAAAAATGTGTGTTCACACGTTTTATAGCAAAAGATTTTAATTCAAATTTCCATATTTTAAGTTATTCAATGCAAAGTAATACCACGCGAGAAAAAATTAATGCCCACTACGTAGATCCAGATTCTAACTTCTACCTTAGGATCGCACTAATCCATTACCGGGTCAATCCGAAACTCATTATTAAGGCTGTACAGATTCAGATACCGTATCGGTAAATCTGCAGATATTCAATGTATCGGAATCGGTATTTCTTACGAGATTCCTTTGCAGATACCACACTTCACCCTTGATGATGTAGAGTTTCATGTTTCCTGCCTGCTGTCTGCCACAGTTCTGGAAATTGAAGTGCAACACAAAGTTTCATCCTGAATAAAATCATTATCTGCATCGAGAACTTTGTGTTCCCTGCCTTCAGACGGTCACGATTCCAAAAATAAGTGCAACACGAAGTCTCGTCTTGAATTAAATCAGTAGCGGCATTGGTATTGGTTTAACAGATATCATGCGGTATCGGATCGGTAGAAGTGGTATCGGTACAGCCTTACTCATTATTGCAGACAATACTGCTATACCGTTTTTGATTATCGATCAGGCTAGATCTCCAGACACTTGTAAAATAAGTTTAAACAAGCGAGAATGCGTATGTAGCATTCAACAGCTGCATTTCCAAATCTGCTTTCTACAATTTCACAAACTTGCCACAGACAAACGTGTAAAAATTGACAAAGAAAATTCAATCTTTGGAATACCGCACTATTTGCAATGTTATGTTAAAATTTCTTGGTAAGTAACAAGCAACACATCCACTTTTTTTTGCCTGCGTGAAGGCAACAGTCATAATTGTGCACACAAAAAAATAATAGTACTTTCTAGTACTGGTTACATAATGTTATATCTTTGGTATCACTTGTCATACAATTGCATGGTGCATATCAAACTGCATCCAGTCAGCAGCACAAATATTTACAAATAATAATACAGCTTGGTAGAAAAGACTACTTGTGAAAGCCAACGACTGAGGGTGTTGAGAGACGCACAAGTTTCACACCAGTCAGTAAAATTGTTTTTGGTGCCGATGTGACCTTCACCATGAATATATAGGGGTTGTCATCACATAACCAATGATTAAAAGTTTGCAGCATTTTACACGGGATTTAAACAGTAAAATTTAATTTTTCCCCCAATTTTTTAGTTAGAAAACTTTACCATATTACAATGGTCATTAAAAATAATGATTAGAGCACCGTTAAAAAAGTATTCCACGAACTAAAGGGGAGGGACATTCTAACATGGACTGGCGGAAGAATATTTTCAGCCGGTCTGCAACAAACAAAAAATGGTCATCAGGGAGAGGAAGGGTATCTGTGGTCTGCAGATAGGGGGTGAAGTGGAATTTTGCATTGTCGAAAAATTGTCAGTTAGGCTTATTTGGGTTCATGAACTAGTTTCTTGCCAGAACTTTTTTCAAGACCTTTTGTCGGTTGTTTTTTTGCTATTCAAATTGAGAACGACCCAACCTAAGTTTCCTAACACCTTGAGAATAGCACCATTCAAAAGGTCTCGAAAACAGTTCAAATGGTGTCTTTAACGTCAACATTATCGCAAAAAGATCAAAGATGAAAGAAAAAAAAAAGCAGAGTAAATCATACTGCAACACAGCCAGCCGTACAGTGACACAGCGTCGCTTTGATTCTGCCACAGGGAACATGGGGTGATGGTGGTGGAAGCTGAGGGTTGTCAGTAGGGGTATAGAAGCAAAATAATTTTAATTAGAGTAAAGCCGAGCCAAATTTTGCAATAAAAGCGTAGAGTATTGAGCCGAGTTTGAGTATTGGGCGAACATATTTTGTGTGAAAGTTTCTCTTTCGAGGCTGCTGCTTAACTGACTGTGGGTGACGGTTATCTGGTTTTAACGATATACCGTACTGGCCCGATTGTAAGGCGGCTCGAATATAGGGCGAATTCCCATTTTGGGCTCTTAAATTCAACAAAAATAAACAGGTACGATTATAATTAGGCACACCCAAGATTCTGCCAGTGCCTCTATTAACAACATAGTTGCTATAAGAGAATAGTTCAGCCAATGCCGATTCAGAATCATTTTTGCATTGTAGGAACTCCATAACAATTTTTAAGGTCCAATTTTGGTTATATTTTAGATTTTGCTAAATAATTCAAAAACTATTTGAGCTACTCACTTCTCAATACCTACCAATGGATAGCTCCAAAAAAACCGTTCAAATGGTGTATTCAAAATTTGGACAGAATTGCGGTTTTGGACGCAAATACAAGACGAAGATGCAGTTTTAATGGAACAAATTCGAAAAAAATAAGATAGTTATATTCGGACTAACTTGCAAACAGTTCGAGCGTGTATACCAATGGAAAGGTCTCGTCGAATTATCACATTTTCAACGTATTCAGAGTTTTTTGAGTATGATGTGAGCAACGAGCCGAGTTTGAGTAAAAGTTCTGCACTCGGCTCAAATTTTTTCGAGTATGCACATCACACTTTTATATTTTTACTTACCTTTATTTTGTAAAAATAAAAAAAAACTTCTAGCACTCTTGAATACATAAACGATGTAATCTGATGTCAGGAAAGTGAAGCAAGCTCTAAAACTCAAGGCTTTTGCATGAACCTCTCAATATTCTTGGAACTCGGTGCATACAATGTAAAGGAGAGCTCATTCTGAAAGTTTGATTGGGAAAGGAGCAGATTGGGAAAGGATTAGATTGAAAAAGTTGAATTGGGAAAGGAGGTGACGACCGAGGGATTCAATGGATATGTAGTCACTGATCGTGCTAAAATATCCTGACACGACCAAAATCGATCTTCCATAGCTGCTGAAGGAGCTTGGCCGTCTCTCGGGTTACCCTGACCCATACGTTTGGCATGGACTTTGCTACCATCCCCATTCCAGTTACTAAATCGTTCCGTGCTTCAGACTAGGCTCTGCCGACATTCAGCCATTACGACCACCAAATCTGACTTAACTACGTAACACACATACTATCCTACATCTGCAGATATCTGGAAATGCTACGAGGTAAAGAAAAGCTGTTTTCGAAACACGATCGTGTGAAAAACCTAAAAACGTCTCAAAACTTCACCATAGCCACTGACTAGTGTAAAAATCAGAAAAGTCCGCTCTCTCACACCCAAGACTACAAACCGAGGTTACGTGCAAGATAAGTAGTCCTAAAATAGATATGTACAGCAACACACTAAATGCCACGAAATGAAATTGGCATCCATTCTTCTTCCATCCAATGTATTTGAGGTCCATAAACTAACAATAATTCACTAACAAAATTGGTATGAAAGCTGACAATGGTACCCAAACCTTTTCAATTTCTTTCGTAGCCAAAAAAATATTGGTACCATGTTCAAT
>JAHWFP010215383.1:3646-24066 GCA_023313725.1 Lithobius niger
TGATTTTCAGCCTTAGGGCTTCGTCGGGCAGATGATCGGACGTGGTTAACGCTCGATACAAACCCTTTGAAACCCTTTGATTTTCAGCCTTAGGGCTTCGTCGGGCAGATGATCGGACGTGGTTAACGCTCGATACAAACCCTTTGAAACCCTTTGATTTTCAGCCTACGCCGTAGTCTGATATTAGCCGAGGGGTTAAAACTGTGCTATGGCTACAAGTATCAGTTGGACGATGGCGTTCGGCAACAATGTGGTACAACGACGAGTTGAATATTTAGTGAATAATCCATTGTTGCAATATAGCAACAGTGTTAGCGCATTGTTGCCGAACCATCGTCGAACATATTTGTACAACAACGATTTGCATTGTTACTAACCTAGTCATTTTTGTGATAGGATAACGAGCCATTATTGACGGGAATGTTCTTTGCTCCAACTCCGTTTTTAAAACTCAATAACTGCAATAAATGCCTTGTGTTTATTTTAATTAACTCTTTCCTTCAAGTCTTTCTCAGCTGCAATAAATGTATTATTTTGGAAATATTGCTACGTAAACATTGATGCGTAAACATTGATGGTAGATTTACTTGCTAGTGGTAAGACAACGGTTTCATTGTTGCACTGCAGTGTGTCTTCATGATATAAATCCACTGCTGCAACAATGGTCCAACAATGAAAGCGTTTTACTACAATGATTAAAGCAGTAGGGCCTATACAAAAAAAAAAGCTGGAACTTTAGAGCTCGACTATTATTTAAAGAGATATGCCTCCCAGCGCTATACTTGAGATATACTTGGGTGGGTGACTGCCTGGGAATCTGGCTGTTGCAGACATAGGGCCTTAGGGCTTCGGGCAGATGACCAGGAGTGGTTAACGCTCGTTAAACCCTTTAAACCCTTTTTAACCTCCCAGCGCCATTTTTCTCGATCCTCCACATCATGTACGGCCCCAAAGGTCTATTTACTTACCGTCAGTCTTTCCCTTGCTAAAAATCCGTTTTAAAATGTGGCGTATAGAAGATTTTCTGTTGAATATTACTAACTTTATTTACGTTCGTCCCGAACATAAGTGATGCATCGCACGCTTACAATGACCTTGGAAGTTTTATCTGTGTGTACGCAGTATTAATTTTAATCGTTTGCTAGTAATTACTATGAGGTCAAAAATCTAGAAGGCTAATGCAGTAAAAATTTAAATTAATTATTCCAATAGATCGCTGAAGCAAAATTATAAGACACTAGTCTAGAAAATTATAAATTTTGATTTTAAAATACAAGAATCATTCCGGTTTTTGACGACACAATCATAAGGTTCACTGTCTATGCGCAATGCCAACTGAGACAGTAGCTACGTTTTTCGCTGCGAGGAACGAAGCTACCGTCTCAGTTGACCTTAGGTGTGGTAAATACGCGGATGTGATCGTCACGTGGGTGTTGTGAGTCTGGCGGAAGGTTATAAGGCAGGCTGGATGTTGCTTTAAGCAAGTTTGATAATATGGAGAGAAGTGTAGTCTACATCGCCTTATCCGTAAAATGATCTAAGAATCAGCTTTGTTACGTCTCTTTTAGGAAGCGTTTTACAAACGTGTCATAACAAAACGAAGCAATAAATATTAATAATAAAAAGACATTCTTGCACAATTCTCTCCGTTGGGTGGATTTAAACGAATTTCGGAATATTTGTTGGCCAAACCCAACAGAATGTACAAACCAAACTTGGGTAAGAGATCTTAAAAAAGACTGAGACATCCAGCATTGAACATCCACAGTAAGTGCTATCGCCTTTACGAATACCCCACAAAACATTTGTTTAATTTCCGTTTAAGTGCTTACATGTATGTTTAATATCCGTCCTGATTGTCGAGGAGAGCTTTTTAATTTGCATCAGCATTCCATCATTCATAGATGCTGCAGAAACTGGTTGGTCGAAGATAGACTCTCGTTTTTGAGCCTGACCGCAATCCAAACCTCATCGTGTGCCGGTCGGGCACGACATCGAACAAATAAAAAAAAAAAAAATCACCCAACAACACGATCAAATTAAAAATGGCCGATGAATGGAAATTCCTTTTGTGCTGAACCTCATTTCCGTCGTGACGTGGAAGCAAGAGCGCCTGTCTGCGCAGATTTCTATTTCTATGGATTCCATTTTTATTGCGCATGCCATCTGTAAATTCCACAAATATCCATCCATAAGTGCGGGACAATAGGATGTTCACTGTTCAGTGTGTTTAGTTGTGCACTCCTGCCCAGGGGCGGATTTAGCATGGTGAGAATGGAGCGGTCTCTTCCCCGGGCCCCCCCCCACCTTCCTGCCTAACTATATACAAATTTCTTTTATGAGATTTGAATTTTTTAGTATAAATTTTAAAAAAGGAAAGGGAGAAAAGTGTAGTTTAGACTGTGCGACGGTTTTAGTCTTCTGTAACAGCCGTACCGTCTGAGAAGACTATTGCAACAACCTTGTCCGTCCGTCGCTTTTTTCAACTTCGCAACGGTACCAGAAATTGACGACCACTGTTTACAACGTTCGATTCAGTGTCAAAAGTTAGTTAAATAACATGGCAAATTAAAACATCGTTGCCTCCTTATAGCTAATAGACTTCTTCGACTTAATTACATTAAATATTAACATTTGATCGTCGAATTGATATGCTGAAGATAACCCTGCAGCCGCAAAAACAAAAGCATTTTAGCTTTGTTTAAAATAGTCTCGTCACTTTGTTGCATGAATGAATGCTGGGCTTACCATCGAACCAGATTCTCCATTAGGCCTATCTGTTACTTACGAAATTAAAACTGTATTAAAAAAAATTAGGCCTAAAATCACAATACCACGGCAACGTCAAGTTGCTACGAGTCGCTCCTGGCTTCATCAACAGCGTATCTCCCGTCACTTCCCTACTGCCACTGATCTATATAGGCTACGTTGCGCGTTACGTTTAACACTGTAACTGTGTGCCCGAAGTCGTGCCGTGTTGCAAAAATGAATAGGCGTACTATACAAATCAAATCTCCGTTAGCTGCTACTTACGAAATTAAAGCTCCAGGTAAGAATTAGGCCTAAAAGTTGACAAATACGCCTAAAATCTAAAATAAGCTTAAAAGCTAACATGTTTTTAACCGGCGGTTCTGATGGTTACTGCTTTTAGATTACATAATACAGATAGCTGTTGCAATGCGTGATAGAGATGTGCGCCGAACCATTGGTAGTGGCAGAACTGTACAGAAGACCGGATACGACTAGGTAGTTGCTCTAGCCGCTTGTTTCATTATTAAAAAGTAGTCGGGGAGATAATTCTTCTTTACAGCGAAAGCTTGGAATACTATAGCAACGACTTTGTCCGTCCGTCCGTCGCCTTTGTCAACTCCGGAGCGGTACTAGATAGAGACACACGGTTTTCACCGTTAGATTCAGCGCCCAAATATTAGTTAAAATGAATAGTGAAGATAACCGGAAGTATGGAGCGGAAGTTGCCCAAAATGGGCGGAAGTGGTGGAATTGTACAGAAGACTGCTTGCGTCTAGATTGTCGGTGCTCCCGCTTGCTAACATTAAGGCACAAAACGCATTTTCATATGAAAAGTTGGGTAGGGCACCCCCCCCCCCCTTAACATAATTTCAGATCTGCCCCTGGTACTGCCTTACGAGGGGCCCAGGAAGCTAGCAGGTCGTACCATGGTACTTGTACCCCATGCCGGAGGACGGGGAGGGGGTCAGAGTTACTCATTGGTTAGCACGACTGTCTCATATGCTAAAGGTCCTGTGTTCAATTCTGGTATCGACCCCTCCCTCTTATGGATTCTGTAAGGAAGGGCTCAAGAAATACACTCGTGATCATGTCGATTGTGACATGTAAACGATAAGTAGTTCAGATCGCTCTCTTGAATACCGCAAATACATCGAATGGACTGGACGAATATTTAATTTTCGGAAAGAATATTGGTTTCTTTGGTCACCAGCTTTAGAACAAACATACAATGATCAGTCATGAACCCTTACATACCTCCTCCGGAATGACTATACTTATAATATAATTATTAAAATTACAATTAAAAGCATACGACAAAGTGAGATCGTCCAGTTGCGATCCGCCATGTTGGATATTCGCGCACAGACCGCTGATCTTTAAATAATGTTCATGAGTCAAATACATCCTGCAACATCTCCATGTGGCCGAAGTTTTTGACGGTGTTCGTTACACTTTGCGGTTTGTTGCTATCGTTTATACCTCTAGTTGGACCCTAATTTTCAATGGGCTCTCCCTTGTGTACAATTGAGGTTCCTTTAATGTCTACGGTATGATTGTTGCTTTCAGAGTGTTTTGTTACAGTCTAGGCCATATTGTTCTTGGCATTTGCTCCACCATGGTCCGACTTACGCGTACCGAGGGCTCGCTGGGTAGATAATGGGCATTCACTACATCTTATGCAGTACACCACATCTTTGCTTGGGTCTAGATTCGGGTTAAAATTGGAATCAGGTTGAGGCATGTGGGTACATTTGTGTCATTATTGTCGAGCTGACCTCCTTCGTTTCTTATGAGGCTTTGGATACTTTAGAAGTTTTCGTTGGACTATGGGACGAAATTATCGTCTTTAAATATTGTTTCGTCTAACCTATACAAATAAGCGGCAGTACCCATTTGGTCTGAAGGTGGGACTTGATGTAGGACATTTTTAGCTTTTTTGAGTATTTGGGTGTGATCGGTTTGTTTGCTTCAGGAAACGTTAGTTGCCTAAGATCAGGGCGCGTTTACGCAACGACAGTTTTCTCGTTCACTAGCTTTTACTTGATCAATACTAAATCTGATGGCTGCTTCTCGCCTTTACCGGAGTATGTAGCTTTCGAGTTGTCAGTGCGTATTAGTAACCATGGCAGACGCAAATTTTCTTCTCGTGCCTCGTGGACAGGCGTACGATGCTTGCAACATGACAGTGTCGATTTATGACAACAAGAAAACAATTTTTACTGCAGTACAAGACGACGGACTGCTTTTTGTATGCCGGCATTCGATGGTTTGTCTTCGATTCGATAGCCAAGAAATGGACGCCATGTTGGATTTTGAATTCTCGCTGCGAAAAGCTATTTATTCTACCGACGTTTGATCATTGCTAGAAGCTGTACTTTGATGGAGAATAGCTCAGATTGGAAATAGCGTGAAATGACAAAAATCTTCGAGGAATGTTTAAAATTACTGTAGCACTTTGTTCTTTATCCGTGTTATTATTTATAATACATACAATTTGTTATCTATTACCGCATTCATTAGTAGCAACGGGAAACTAATCATAAATAAATAACGGATGACTAGCAAATAGCATTCGGCGAGCGAGAATGACTCGTTGCATAAACGCGCCTTTAAGTGCAGACGAGAAAACAATCGTACTGTTTTGCTGAGCAAACAAGACTATAGTACCGAGTAGGCTCAGTGACACCGCCAAAATGTGGTATAGAAAGAAATTTGGCAGTCTTAGTGTGAGGTGGGCATGCATTTTTATGAATAAGTCCCCGGAGATTGATTTGTTTTTCCAGGTAGCGAAGGGGGGAGAAACAATTTTCAATAAACCTGCGCAAAGTGTAGCGAAGTTCGTCGTTTAGTTGTAAGAGAAAAAAATCGTCTGCCCAACTTCGTCATTTATATAATGGATTAAGACTTGAGGGTATGGGGAGGGGGGAGCACCACGGTCCTACTCTTCACGGAACTTCTATTCCATTTAGAATAGGACCGTAGTGTCCCCCCCCCATACCCTCAAGTCTTAATCCATTATTTAAATGACGAAGTTGGGCAAAAGGATTTTTTTTCTCTTGCTATACTAACGTCCTGTAACTAAAACGTGCTTTCAGAAAAAACAGAACACCACACTACGAACTGACACACTTTTAGAAATAAAATGCTTGAGAAAGCTTTGGCCAAAAAAAAAAAAACACTACTTGGTTTCAGGACAGAAATTTGAATTTGAAGCTTTGATAAAACTATTGTCCGAGTAATTACAGTGTTACTAATTAATTGTGATGGCGAAAACTGCGTAAAGCCAAAAATTAAATTGTTTCTGTTGTTGTCCGTAGACATTGTTTTACTCTCTCCTGGGGTAATTACGTTCGTATTCTAAAATCTAGGTAACGCTATAGTCAACAGTCCAAACTGATTTGACTCAGTCGCCACCATGACCACATCTGGCGATATTCTTTTGAATTTGGAACAAGTCAGGTTTGAAGGGTGCTAACGAAGGTTTGCGGGGTGCTAACTAGGCGCAAAAACTGGATCCACATTTTTTCTGTGGTATCCTTGACGTAGGTTGAAGGAACCATGAGGAAATTAAGTTCAAATAATAAGGAATAGTGGTGTTATTAATATCACATGGGGGAATGGACACAACGCAATCAAATCTCTAATACCAATTTGGAGCCGGATTATTTATTCAGTCGATCGTTTCCTAATTTATTAATGCAAAGAAAGATACGCATTACTATTGTGTCCGCGGCGTATCTTGAGTGCTGCAGGTATTTTGTGATCGGCTACGTCTTCCTGGAGGGGACGGCTTTAATCGACAGCCGCCATTGTTTTTGTAACGGTCTTGGATATCAACAAGGCACTCTCGTACCATAAACATACAATTGGTTATCTGTGTTGGTTCTGGAGTGAACTCAAGATAGAATGTGGACACTATAGCAGATTGAAAGTTTCAACTGGAATCAATACTTGCAAATTCAGTTTAATGAGGAAAATTTTTTAAGGTATGGCACTAACACTTTTAAGCGACGTCTACTTTCTATTTTCTGCCTCATCTAGATCGGTTTCCACCGCTTTGTCATCCATTTCTTCCCCTGTGTGTTTCTTATATCGATTGCTTGTAGCTTTACTGTTGTGTACTGTTTCTTCTGTACTGTTTGCCTAAATTAGGCACCATTTGTCAAAATGGACACAGATAATCATTGTGTTGACGGGCCCTTTCTTTCATATCATTCTTATTTTCTCTTGCAAAACAGCTTATAATTTGTATTCACCACGTTACACACGTTTTTTCCTGTTTCACTGATTTTATGATTTTAGTGGACCCCTTCCTTACATTTAAAAAAATGTTTTTTCCTTTTTTTTTTAATTATTAGTGTTTTTTATTTCTCAACTCCGTTGTTTTACAGCCACACTGAAACCATCATGCGCAACAATGCTGAACGCACGACAAATAAACTATTGTTTTAGTTTTAACAATTTTGTCCGTTCTCCCCTCCCCCAACTCTCTCCTTACCAGGTCAGCTTCGACCTCTGTAGCTCGTCAAAACATGATGATAAAAGCAAGTTAAGCCATAGAAAAACCAATTTACTAATTTTTTTTTACTGTAGCAACTGTTTGTGGATGTTTTTTTTTTTTTAATTTCGAAAAGTCTTTGCCCACATCAACCGTCAGTTACAGCGCTAGGGGAGCAGGGAAACAGCATGGCGGCGGATTAACACACATTAAAAAAACAACGTTATAATAAACTCTCAGCACATTGTTGCAATCGCTCAGACAGCTGAAATACGTTACCTTGGTATTTTTTCTCCTCCTCAAAATGATAACCATAACTAGAAAACAAAAAAGAGTCTGTTTGATGGTTAAAGGAAGGTTCAACTGAACTGAAATCAAAACAGGAAGGAACCACGAATAAGCATCCCCGTAATGGTTCAAGAACTGAGATGTTGCTGTAGTGTTTAGGCCACGTGAAACCTTACTGCTCTATTCAACCACAGCCAAGCCCATTAAAGTATTAAAACCACTGCAACTGCCAAAAAAAATCACTGATCATTAAAAAAAAGGAGGAAACGGTTATTTAATGTTTTTAGAGCAGTATAGATCAGATTTAAAGTCCAGCTTTAAAAATTTAAAACAACCTCAAAATTGAGGTTTAGTAAGTCATCTTTATGCCGGTGGACGAGTGGGTATAGATATGAATAGTGCGTTGATTTGGGGAATTCCTGGCTCGCAGGTGGTAATCGGCGTTCCATCACTCAAAAGAAACGTAAGTGTATTACAGTGGCTCACTCTTGTACATTTTTGCTGTTTCTTTATTTCCAACTTACCTTTGTGAGGTGGTAGTGTTAGGGTTAGATTAGTTTCGGTTCTCCGCCAGAGCGATACATTTCTTACAGGGACACCAGTTTACCCCTACGAGATTCACCCGAGGGGACGAACAAACCCGGAAATAGAGTACGAGATTGGAAAATCCGAAATCACTACATAAAATTTGCAGATTTGCGTAGATTTGCAAGGATTTTTATGATTTGTACAAGATTGCAAGATTTGCACAGATTTGCAAAATTTACGCAGATTTGTTCGGGAACGGCAACGCACGTATACGTCGCGCTGAAAATAGGATCATGACGACTTGATTTTGAAACTGACATGTTTTTCAACCCGTTAGGGCCGGGGTTGGGCTAAGACCAAGGCCGAATGCTTCGTTCATAATAGACGGTAAATGATTTTGACGGATTTGGCGTCATTTTTGACGTCTGGTTACAATTACGGCCAACGAACGGCAAAAATCACGTCATTTCCAAGGTTCGCGACTAACGAGCATTAAGTCCCAAGATGGAGAAAAGTAGGGGGGAGGTATATGCACTGTTGAGACCCGCCCCTCCCCCCCCCCCACTCCCACCACCACATGCAAGAATTCGCTGGGATTTGCGAATTTCATGAAGATTTGCAGAATTCATTTAGATTTGCAGAATTCATTTAGATTTGCTGATTTGTGTGGATTTGCAGATTTTGCTGAATTTGCAAGCAGATTGCAGGCTGATTTGCAGATTTCGTGTTGATTTGCTATGATTTGCAGGACTTACAGAGATTGGCAGATTTCTAATGATTTGCGGATTTTAAGCAAATTGCACGCAGATTAGCGGATTTCGTGTTGATTTGCACTGATTTGCAGGATTTACAGAGATTGGCAGATTTACAATGATTTGCTGATTGATTTCACTTGGATTTGCGGATTTTAAGCAGATTACAGGCAGATTTGCAGGTTTTGCGTCGATTTGCACTGATTTGCTGCGATTTGAAGGATTTACAGAGATTGACCGATTTGCAATAATTTGTTGATTTCATTTGTATTTGTGGATTTTAAGCAGATTGCAGGCAGATGTGCAGATTTCGTGTTGATTTGCACTGATATGCTGTGATTTGCAGGATTTATAGAGATTGACAGATTTTTCACTTGGATTTCCAGATTTCACATAGATTGCAAATCCGAAATCAGAGAGCGTACGAAATATCAGCCAATGTCGGACCTCTCGGATTCACCCTTTAAAACCATCCTTGGCGTCTTTAAAAAGTACTCATTGTTGCTAAGTCGTTCAATTCAATTCGCTCTTTAAAACTGCTTCATCCGGCTGTATTTCTTCCACGAGTGCCCCCCCCCCTCCCTCTAGTGGTGAGGGGGCCCTTTACAACAACCAAACAGTCCATTTCCTCTCCTAAGCAGACAATAGCCAGCTCGGACTAAAGCGTACGACTTACTTGGCCAACCCTATCAGGGGAGGTAACTTAATTGCAGAATTGATCTTCTCGGCGGAGAAAGGCCAGGGCACGAGGACACTTGAAGCCCCCCCGCCCCCTGCTCGGACAGACGGACTGACTGACCGGACAGACACTATTGTGTTTTTTAGATGAACGAGAGGGCAAACAGCGTTTACTTGCTCGCGTGCTGGGATCGCCAATTGTTGAAGAGGCACAAGAAAGGCAAGAGCTTTACTCCAAGCAATAAACGTCGGTTCGAGCAAACCTCCGAACGAAAAACCGTTCGATAAGATTTTGTTTGTCCGGTTTTTTTTTTTTTTTTTTTTTTTTTTTTTGTATGGCCCGGAAGTAATTGCGACGAGCGAACGGACGACAATGACGTGTTATGGATTCCTACTGCGCCGAAGTACAGCTTTCGGTGACGTAAGAAACGCACGTATACGTCGCGCTGAAAATAGGATCATAACGACTTGATTTCAAAACGCAGAATACAAGTCTGAACCAGAATTAAATTTTCTTAAGGAAATGTCCTATTCAATTTTGGTAGAAAGTTATCCCTTATGGCCCAAATTTGTCATTTTATGCCAAATTAACAGAAAATACTAGTCAAAATTAGAGTATATAGCATTCTTAACTACGCACCTTTCCTGTTACCTCTCTAATTACCCTAGATGGACATACTTAGGTGCTTCTCAAAAGTGGTGATATATGCTTTCCAGCAATGCTAAATACAATTCTAAATTTTAAATACTACGCCCATTAAAAGGTGTTGTTGTAATGGCAGTGGCGAAAGAGTATGGTGATTTTTCGATTTCAAAGTGCTCCTATGAGCTGTCTAATTACCATAGGTGGATATATACTTAGGCTGATGTGAAAGGTGGTGATGTATTCTTTCCAATAGCGGTAATCACAGTTGTGTGTCTTAAATAGAGACCGTCATACACTCATTGAAGGGTGTTGTTATATTGATGTAACAGCGAAAGAGTATGGTGATTTTAGATTTCAAACTGCTCGTATGAGCTATCTAATTTTCCTAGAAGGACATACTTAGGCTCTTCTGAAAGGTAGTGATGTATTCTTTCCAACAATGCTAGTTACAATTGTGTATCTTAATTAAATAGCTGATAAGAGCACTTTGAAAACGAAAATCACCATACTCTGTCACCACTAAACTATTTCTACAACACTTTTCAATAGACATAGGACGGTCTCTATTTAAGATACACAATTGTAATTATCATTGAGGGAATGAATACATCATCACCTTTCAAAAGAGCCTAAGTATGTTCATCTAGGGTAATTAGATAGCTCGTAGGAGCAATTTGAAATCGAAAATCACCAAACTTTTTCACAACTATGCCATTACGACAACATCTATTCAATGATCCCTATTTAAGATGCACAATTGTAATTATCAATGCGAGAAAAAATACATCACCACCTTTCAGTAGAGCCTAAGTATGTCCCTCTAGGAAAATTAGATAGCTCATATATACGAGCACTTTGAATTGAAAGTCGCCATACTCTTTTGTCGCTACGCCATTACGACAGCACCTTTCAACGTGCGAGGTTGGTTCCTATTTAAAATACACTATTGCGATTAGCATTGTTGGAAAGAATACACCAGCACCTTTCAGAAGAGCCTACGTATGTCCTTTTATGGTAACTAGAGAGGTAACAGCAAAGATACGTAGTCAGGAATGCTATACAGTGTACACACTCTATACTAAATGTATTATTTTCCGTTAATTTGGCATAAAATGACAAATTTGGACCATAAGGATTAACTTTATGCCAAAATTTAATAGGACCTTTCCTTAGAAAATTTAATTGTGTTTCATACTTGTATTTCGTTTTTTTTCGATCTGATCAACGGTTAAGAAGTTAAAGCAATACACTCATATTTTGTGTCTTTCGTTTTGGCAAATGATTTTGACCTTTGACCTTCATTTAAAAATATCCCCCAAAGGTGTGAGGTGGGCACCTTGCACCATCTGACGAGGGGTATGTAGAAGGCCAACTTCCAGCAAAAAAAAAATTGTTATACCTCATTGCAAGGTTCGGCCAACCTACCACTTGACAAATTTTACATTTTGACCGACCTGTAATAAACTCAATATTTTAACAGCTGAGTTTCGGACACTTGCCTAATTTTATCATAGTTCGATAATGTCGGTATTTTTCGTAACCACCAAGTAGGGGTAATCGCTAAACACGTGATGAACGTGTATCGCCCACCAGAGATAAAATTTTGATACGGATAATGCGTCAAGGAAAAGACCATTTCCGAGAGAGAGAAAACCCTTAAGAAAGTAGCAAGACTTGATTTTATGAAGTTGTGCGTTGCTGTTGATCACAATGTAAAACATGACTTTACTGATCTATATCTATCTTTGAGCAATTTTTCCTGAACTCACCGACCAGCTCAGTGCCATCACCATCGCTCTCATCAATATCGTGTCTCGCCGAGTTCCCTGATCCCTCACTGCAACGTCACTGCTGAAGCATCGATTGGCTCAGTGAGGTGGTTTTTGCGGCGAATACACCGACTAAAGATGGCGGATCTGAAGTTTTTCTCGCTATATGATTATTTTGTAAACATAATTAACAAACAGTGGAGACTCCTCAGAAAGCTAGTTCCCAGATAGGAATAGAACGATAACACGTCATTCGGTTATAATCTCTATAATTACTATAACAAATGCACATTATAAGTTAACCTTTTTGACACAAAGTCGGCTGGTACATAAGCTGTTTGTCTCACTGGAAAGGAATCGAATGCTGAAGCCGCTATCACATTAGTCCCGTTTGTCCTTCCTTCAGTATTTAGCAACGCAAACATGGCGAAAATCATGTAATCTGTTCCTGAATGACTAAAGCGTTACATTACTGTAGTTGGAAGCGTCTTAATAGGCCGCTGGGTTGATCGGTCAGTTTCGGAACATGCTTTGTTGCTCATAAAGTTTAAAGTGGGTGGCGCATTGTTACGTAACCCTTTTTTCCAAATAACGACAAATTGCAGAACGCTCGTATTGGATTAGGAGAACCCGAAATGATTGTGGCTCACAATTCTCATCACGGCGCTTCTGATTTTGTCATTAAACGGGCGTACCAACGGAAAAGTCTACTTTCCTAAATTTAACTAGACAAAAGTTCTACAGAGAACAAATTTAATATGAAATAAAGTTGGTATAGAGAAAAGAAGTAAGGAAAGTTATCTAACCGCGACAGCATGTTTGGACTTACAATGATTCTTCTCCCCCTCCCCCGCCCTCTACTCCCCTACTTCAGTTCGATTTCCACTGCGGTCTACTTGTTGCTAACGATGGTGAAATTATACAGGTACAACATTGCAGCCAATCTATACTCGTTCCCTTAGCGCCATGCATATCCGTTAGCCACAGAAAGAAGAAAGAATCCGAAGATTAAACACGTCCGTTGTTTAATTGAATCGAACCCGTTTCGGTTTGGAAGGAGAGCACGTCAATTCTGCTCTGTGAAACCTTAATGCTGCCTTCAACCATTAGCCAGTCCGCAACATGCCCTCTGAACTGGTACGTGAGCAAGCCAGGCGTGAAACGTGATTGTTTCGGATTAGATGTCCGAAAAACAAATTTAAAATCCGACCTGCCCCAACGGCGATCGCAGTGCCAGTTCAAATTTTATGGGGCCGCGAGATTAAACGGGAGTAACGAGAGCGAAACGAGAGGAAAACGAGAGAAGTATTTGATGAGTTTCGCCCAGATGTTCTGGTTTCGCATTCAGTTGTCCGTCGATGTTTTTACATTTCGCGTCCGTACATGCGCAGGGGGATATTTGCTCCGTGGTGGTGGCGCTCACGGCTCACAGCAAGTGATAATGGTTTCTGGCGAGCGCCGCTTACGTTGCAACTTTGGTGAGTAATTCGTCCGTCTGATGGTTAAAAGCGGTACTAAAATTATATGACGGTGTAAATGCGTTACGCTTTTAAAATGAAATAGAGGAAGGGGTCTTTTAAAATTCCGTAGAAAGGACAAGTAACTAACTCTGATTCAGCTCACTATTGCGTGTGACGGTGGCAGGGTTATCTCGATCTCTTAAATCAGAGCTGATATGCTGAACTTAAAGCTTCGATCTTTGTCTAGATTTGACCCAACATCATAGCCTCCTCTTAGATCTGATCTGCCATGAATGCTGATCCTACTGTTCTGCCATGAAAACCAATCCTTTTTAAATTTGGTTATAAGGTGGTGATATGAAATGAGTCACTGGGTGACTTTGGGACGACTTGGATCACTGGGTGATGGATCATTAATGCTGGTCCTATTTTTAGACCCAGAGGCTCACTGATCCGAAATTACCCGCTGATCCAAAATGACCCAGTGACCCAGATAGATCCAACCTTGCTAAACTGAACCATAATTCAGTGCGTAAATTAAAGAAATAAAACACTAGTAAAGAGTATTAGATTGTTCGTAACCTTGTTGATTAGACGTCATCGATAGGCGATTAATTTCTATTTTCATATAAACCTCCAATACACACCAGAGCCAGAGATCCCGGGCTCGAATCCGGCCTCAGCCGCCCCTGGTATTTTCGGGCAGAGAACGGCCCTGTGATGTCGCGTGCTCATGTCGATTGTGGCATGTAAAAGAACCTAGGATTTCCGATAGGATTTACCTAGCAAAATCGACCGTCTCCTCTTCTGGCGCTATGGCTCACGCTGGGTGCGCGTCAAATAGCTACAGTATAGTCCATCATTTTAGTTCTTGACTGCCATTTTGGTTAATAAAACAGTTGAAAATATGCCTTTTGACTTATAATATGTGTTTTTTGCCACTGACTGACAAAAAATCCTAATCCTTCTAGTAAGTATTTTTTTTTAAATCTCTCTGGAGTTTGTTGTATACACTGGAATTGCATTGAGTAAGAACATTTGACTTTTTTTCTGTAAAAAAAATTACCGTAACAATTTTTTTTCCAAATGAAGAATGTACATGATATAGTTTTCTTAATGGGTCAGTCAGAATTCTTAGATCAAACCAGGGTAGTGGTGACTCTGGGTGACTGTGTCACTCTTGTTCAGTGGGCCAATCTTGATGACTGGGTCATGGAATTCAGTGGGTCACTCAGTAATGGGATTCAGTGGGTCACCGAGTCATGGAATTCAGTGGGTTACTGTTTCATGGGCTGCAGTAGCTCACTGGAACTGGATCACGAGTAATGAAATTCGGTAGGTTATTCGACCGCCAAAACGTGATCTATTCCATCCTTGTCGGGTCGATACATTTTTGTAGAACAGAAATTCGCCGAGATGGGCGCTTTTCCCAACCATGCACTGGGAGAGAACTTCAGTTTTATCCAGCAGTCCTCTTTCCTACAGAACCTCTTACATGACTGTTCCTGCTGGAGGTAATATAATTAGAACTAGAGCGGTACCTAATCGCTCCAACCTCTAACTTCCTGTAGATGGGTAAGTAGCCCAAATGACTAGTAGACGAACATTCATTAAAGTGTTTAGGTCAAAATAGAACCTGAAACTTGTGCCACGCACACAACTTCTGTAGCGTTCGAGTTTGTGGAGTGACGTTGACATTTGACATTTGCCACAAAGACAGTAATTCCCACTTACTTCCCTTTGTAATCTTCAAGTTTCGTTTAGTTAAGAAAGGCTCTTCTTGAAGCGAAAACTGATTTGTGGGAATTACTTTTGGCCAATTGCTGCCGTTGTTGTGTTGGAGCAAAGAATTTGAGGGAAGGACGGACTGACGGACGGCTGTGTAATGTCGGCGTGGGCGGAATTGAAAGACGGGATAAATGCCTGTTGATTGTCGGGCTGACGGACGCAACAGCCTCTTCCAGGTTGTCCAAAACAGGGCGGCACAGCTGGAAAAACAAACGTCTGCACGCGATCTAGACGAGGCTAGCTGGAAAGTAAAAGAAGTTAACCTTAAGGATGGTGAAAGAAATTACCTTTGTCGGTGTAGCTGGAATCATCAAGGGTTATGTAAGCCTCAGCATGAACTACCATGTTAAACGTTAAACCCTTACCCACCCAAAACCAAAACTGGTATAAGAGCAGCCGCCAAGTTTCCAAAAAGGGTTGGCCTTTCAAAGTAGTGATATCATTCAACCAGGGAAAGGCCGCCAAGGTTAATCCTATTAGCCCAGTTAATCGCACCTACTAATAGTTCGAAAGTTAAATGAAAACTAGAAGATTGCTACTAGCGGTAGCAATCTTCAAGTTTTCATTTAACGGTTAAAGTATTATTCCGTGCGATTAACTTGGATAGGATTAACCTTGGCGGCCTTTCCCTGGTTGAATGATATCACTACTTCGAAAGGCCGACCCTCTTTGGAAACTTGGCGGCTGCTCTTATACCAGTTTTGGTTTTGGGTGGATATCACAACTTTCATAGGCTTGTGAATAAAAAGAATTCCACTGTCTAATAGTCACCTCTACTTTTTTTGTCTGGAGTGTCTATACAATTTTCAATTCATAATTCATAATTTTTACGTTTGCCATTGCCCAATTAGCCGTTACACCAGCCAAATGGACATGGTTTGGCTTATTGTATGCCCATGTTTCACATGATTGAGGCTATTTAACACGATTGTTGAGCGCACTGGATAACAAACTCTGATATTCGTTCGCTTCACTCACTCAATCAGCGCATCCCCCTTCACTTGGCCCTCCCGAGGTTAACGTTAATCATTCAATCATGACCACATACTACAAACTCACGGAATAGTAAATGTTCATACAGTTCTAATATTCTGGTGGCAGACGAATATTACTAAAACTAATCAACTCACAAGCTGTTTAAAATTACTCGCCACCTACACAAGACTGCAAGAATTTATTACTCGTCACGTTATTAAGGACACTTTCTCTATAAAGAACACGTTCCCACCTGTGCTGACGATGTGCATTTTGTTTCCTAATCTTCTTTCCAGCAAAATTGTCCCTTTTATCGTGGTGGGGCAGATAATTCATTTTGGATTCGTGTACCGTAAAAAAAAAAAGCCCAAACCTTTGCAATAAAAAATATTCTGTCTCTTAGTGAACCACCTATTTGCAAAAACAGTGCATTCTGACATTTAAGTACTGAAACGATAAGCGTGTAACACTTAAGCTTGTTATAATTTACTGTTGGATGACAATACAAACAATGGTTAAACAATAATTTTGCACTTACGAGCCACTTCAGGGCCACGTGCTTCTAGCTAGAACCCCATTTTAGAAAAAGGCACTTCCCCATATGACGCTTTACCTGTCTGCCGAAATTTAGATCTGGCAACCTTCCCTAATATTTAAAGTTTACCACCCCCTTAATTTTCACTAGCCCTCCTTTTTTCAATTGGTTGTTATAGTGATCTTCGGTTTCAAAGTGCTTTTACGAGCTTTCTAATAGCCCGAAATTGACATGTTTAGAATATTCTGAAAGGTGGGGGATCTATACTTTCCAGCAATCTTAACCAAAATTGTTTAGCTCAAATGGGGACCTATTCTTTCCATCAAGGCTAACCGATTTTGTTAAAATTTAGGTAGGGACCGTCCTACACCCATTTAAAGGTGAAATGATAATAGCGCAGCTGCGAACGTATACAGTGATATTCGACTTCAAAGTGCTCTTGAGAGCTTTCTAATAGCCCGAAATAGACATGTTTAGGATTTTTTGAAAGGTGGGGACCTATTCATTCCATCAAGCCTAACCGATCTTGTTAAAACTTAGGTAGGGACCGTCCTACGCCCATTTAAAGGTGAAGAGGTAAAAGCGTATGGTCATTTTCGAATTCGAAATGCTCTTGCGAGCCCTGTAATAGCCCGAACTGGACATGATTAGGAATTTCTGAAAGGATTTTCTGAATTAGGATATTCTTTCCATCAATCCTAACCGAAATTGTTTAGGGACCGTCCTTTACCTGTTTGACGGTGTAGTTATAATTGGTTTAGTGCCTAGTTTCAATTTCAAAGTATCATTTCAATGCTCATATTTGTATTTGCATATAAGCTAAACAGTTTCGGTTAGAATTAATGGAAAGAATAGATCAGCACCTTTCAGAAAGTTCTAATCATGTCCTTTTCGGGCTATTACAGGGCTCGCAAGAGCACTTCGAATTCAAAAATGACTTACGCTTTTGCTGCTACGCCATTACCTCTTCACCTTTAAATGGGCGTAGGACGGTCCCTACCTAAGTTTTAACAAATCGGTTAGGCTTGATGGAAAGAATAGGTCCCCATCTTTCAGAAAATCCTAAACATGTCCATTTCGGGCTATTAGAAAGCTCTCAAGAGCACTTTGAAATCGAATATCACTGTATACGTTCGCCACTGCGCTGTTATCACTTCACCTTTAAATGGGTGTAGGACGGTCCCATCTGAGCTAAACAACTTTGATTAAGATTGCTGGAAAGAATAGATCCCTACCTTTCAGAATATTCTAAACATGTCAATTTCGGGCTATTAGAAAGCTCATAAGAGCACTTTGAAACCGAAGATCACTATGACAACCAATTGAAAAAAGGAGGGCTAGTGAAAATTAAGGGGGTGGTACACTTTAAGTACGATTTTTGGTTTCAATGGTTACTTTTACGTAAAAGATGTATACCTCTTTCCCTGTCCAGAATTGTGTGCTGAACATTTTTGCTTCACATTGTGCTTTTGAATTTTTGACCGTTAAGGAGTTACAGCCAAAAAAAAATTTTTTTTGGGGGGAGGGGGGGCTAAAAACCATGTTCTACCATTGCTACTGTTAGGGACTCATCGCATATTTAATTCTACAGTCAAAACGAAGTTATATCCAAAGTTTCATCAATGCACTAATTTTTTCGTTTATTTGGCCAATTTGGGTCTATTTTTCCCGTACTCCATACTGTTGCAGTATTGTTGTTGTACCCTTCTCGAGGAATGAATCATAAACTGGCTCGTGTCGTGATAGGATAAATTCGACCCTACTGCGTGCATGTATTTTGCCCTTCTTAGGGTCAAGCCTGACTAATTATCTTGATGAGCTAGGTTTAGATATTTTGTTTTGTTGGTTTTTGTACTTGAAAATAGCCAAAATGGCCTAGACCTATCTAATGGAAAACGTCCATAAACAAAATCTAAAACGTACAGGAAACGTCCAAATACGTAAGCTAAACATATTCGCACGTTTTATTCATTTATCGTCGATTCCATTGCGTTTTACACGCGTTAATTGTTCGCTAATTGTTCGTTTCACGTGGCTTTAAAGGAACGTCGAGGAATGTTATACAAACATCGAAAATACGTACGCTAAATATATGACCTTTTATTCATGCTTTGATGTTTCCATTACGATGTACACGCGTCAATTGTTCGTTTCATGCAGCTTTGAACGAACAATTAACGCGTGTACATCATAATGGAAACATCAAACCATGAATGAAAGGTCATATGTTTAGCGTACGTATTTTCGATGTTTGTATAACATCCTCGACGTTCCTTTAAAGCCACGTGAAACGAACAATTAACCCGTGTAGAACGCAATGGAATCGACGATAAGTGAATAAAACGTGCGTATATGGTTAGCTTACGTATTTTGGACGTTTCCTGTCCGTTTTAGATTTTGTTTATGGACGTTTTCCATTAGATAGGTCTAGGCCATTTTGGCTATTTTCAAGTACAAAAACCAACAAAACAAAATATCTAAACCTAGCTCATCAAGATAATTAGCCAGGCTTGACCCTAAGAAGGGCAAACACAGTCATACATGCACCCCGTAGGGTCGAATTTATCCCATGACGATACGAGCCAGTTTATGATTCATACCCCGAGAAGGATACAACAACAATAAGCTGTTTCCTAACTAGAGGGCATTGAAATGTCCCACAGATCTAAGAGGAAAGAATTTAAAAGTCTGAATCTAAACGAGCCTTAGAACCTTCGGACTGACAAAGGTATCTCAGCATGGAGTTCGCCTCGTGAGTACATTCGTATGCCTAACAAAAGAGAAACAGTACTTACCAATGGTCCACTGCTGTGAAGTGAATTGTCGAATTTGGATAGGATTTTGGTACCCAACTCCACACGCCAACCATAAACAGTATGATTTCAGATTTGCAAAGATGCCCTTTAAAAATCAATGCGAGCACTCAGATGCGTGACGTTTGGTTTAAAACAACTCCCCTTTAATAATAAACCTTTGATCGTTTAAGGGTTTTTTTCATATCTCGATGCAAAGGTACTAGTTTCTTCATTTTACTTCAATAGGCTCGAAAAAGAAAACTGTGGCAAATCGAGTTTCCTATTCCTGTTGAAACAAGTGCTGCCATCTGATGGAGGGAGTTCCTTTATCTACCTACCATTTGTATTAACTTACATCTGACTGACTCAGTATAAAGGATAGCATAGTAGAGTTCCATGCTAATGATCCGGATTCAAATCTTCCCCAGGACACATAAGAGAATTTATTTTGCCTCCATTAATTTACTCATTTTTCTACCCAAGTACCCTATCGCGTAGTCTACGTAGGGGTTAGGGGTTAATGGGTTAGCTGCAAGAGGCACTGCAGAGAGAAACAGAAGGGCGTCATACTGAAGCCGATGCTGTGAACAGTGATTTCTTAGACATAAAACGCGCGATTTTTGTTGTTGGAGAAAACAACGTTAGTTTAAGCTTAAGAAATCCGCTCTTCCGTTGTTTTGCCTTCCATTTTTATGTAGTGCACCTTGTAGTTATGCCCTCCAAAACCCATACTGGTGCCAATCTGGTGCCAATATGGCGGCAAATGTCACTGCTCTATTGTCACTCTCGTTGTCGTGGGGCAGATGGCCCAGTTTGGTTCGTGCTCCCTAATAAAAAGCAATTAGCAAAGCTCATTCTGCAGCTGCTCCCTGTACTTTTTCTGCACATTCTCGTGCAACACGAACTCTACATCAGCACTGTCTGCTGGCCAGTGGCGTGCACCGGGGGGGGGGGGGG
>JAHWFP010215383.1:26636-49676 GCA_023313725.1 Lithobius niger
TCCAAATCGCTTCGGCAAAGCCAATAAGGTGCAATCACTGGCTGTAAGCCAATGACGTACACAATTTCAGTAACTAAGCGAAACAAACAATAATCTCCTCCCACTTCCACAGAGCCAATGAGGTTCAATCACTGGTAAACAAGCCAATGAGATGCAAAATTTCAGTAACTAAGCATAGCGAACAATAATCTCCAAATCGCTTCAGCAAAGCCAATAAGGTGCAATCAACGTGCAAATTGCAGTAACTAAGTGCAGCGAACAATTATCTCCGCCCGCTTCGGCAAAGCCATTGAGGTGCAATCACTGGCAACAAGCCAATGGAGGTGAAAAATTTCAGTAACTGAACGTTTCAAGCAGTAATCTTTGAATTGCTTTGGTTGATAAATAAGCTTTGAATGAAAATGCCCATCTGAAAGAGTCGCTACGGTCGCACACCCCTTCCCCACCCCCTCCAAAAAATTAGGAGTTGCAGAAATGGATGACAAGAGTGTCCGTAAAGTCCCGGATTTAACGATAAAAGCGACCGTAAGGTCCCGAAATTGAGGGCACAAGTTCCTTAAGGTATCAAGTGTTCCTAAAGTATCCCTAAGGTCCCTGAATCAAAGATACAGCAATAAAATTTGGGTATGTTGTTGGTTTGCAATAGAGATGTTTTTTTGTTTTTTCCAGTAGTACCTACCTGTTTTGGACCATAACCAAATAAAGGGTTAAACCACTTTTCACTTATCAATGGTCTGTTAAAAGAAAACAATTTGCTTCTGGCAACCCTCCCCTAGGACCTTTAAGAAACGTCCAAAACGTTGACTTTATGATCCCTCTTTTAGGGACTGTTTTATAGTGGGGTTGGAGGGGTGTCGTGCTCCCCCTCCCACTGTTTTGGCAGTCGGTGAATGGTCAGGAAAATGGAATGTGACTAGCGGCTGCAGCGACTACCTAGTCGCAACCGATCTTCTGTACAGTTCTGCCACTACCAATGGTGAGGCGCACACCTCTATCACGCTTTGCAACAGCTATATCTATTATATAATCTAAAAGCAGTAACCATCAGAAGTGCCGGTTAAAAATGTGTTAGCCTTTAAGCTCATTTTACATTGTAGATGTAATCGTCAGCTTTTAGGCCTAATTTTTACCTGCCGCTGTAATTTCTTAAGTAACAGCTAACGGAAATTTGGATTGTATAGTAAGTCTAATATTCATTCTTTCAACACGGATGCCTCTGGGCACACAATTGCAGTGTTACAACGTAACGCTTAACATAGCCTACATAGGTCAGTGATATTAGGGAAGTGACGGAAGAGACGCTGTTGATGAAGCCAGCAGTGTCTCTTAGCAACTTGACGTTGCCGTGGTAACGTGATTTTAGGCCTAATTTTCATTTTTTAGGACAATTTTTTAAACTGCAGTTTGAATTTCGTAAGTAGCCTAATGGAGAATTTCGTTCGACGGTAAGCCTAGTCATTCATGTCATTCATGCCGGTACGGCTGCACAGACGACTAAAAGCGGTTCATCCCACCGTGGCAAAAATTGCATTACTTTTGCCAAGTATGTTTAAGTCTAAAGTTTGTCTAAAGTACGTAAGTACAGGGTGGTCCACAAAAAACTGACGACCCAACATTTTCTAAGTCCAACTTTTCTAGTTAGCACCCCTCAAAACCAGGAGAGGACAGGAATCTTCCCGTTTCATTAGATTTGATTTCTGTCCTATCCTGGTTCTGAAGGGCGTTAACTAGAAGAGTTGAACTTGGGAAATGTTGGGTCGTCAGTTTTTTTGTGGACCACCCTGTATGTTCACTCCTCATAATGTGGTTCTTATGAGTTGTCTGTAGACTGAGTTGTCTCTATAAGTGATGTGATTTCTACCTCCGTCATATATCCATCTAACCAACGTTTTGCTTCACATCTTGGTAGGACTAAGTCTTGCTACTAATTTTGCAACCGCATCCCTGTTGTATATAGATTATTTTTGTTATTCAGGTAAATTTTGCTGTATAATCTTAAAAGTATAAGCAATGCCAGAACTAAACATCAGGAACCACAAGTCGCTCATATTTTGTATTAGTATCCCACTTTACGTGGGTTTTCTTGTTTCACTTATTTTAAGAATATTTACTTACGTTCTGCTCTGCAAACTATCAGCGTTTTATTTTTTTATTTTCACATTTACTAGGACAGCCCCCCCCCCCCCCCCTTGTATGGCTAGTTTTATAGAGCATTGTTGTGATTTCCCATTTGCATGAAAAAAAATAATTTTCGTGGGCTTACCATTTGCATGAAAATACTGTGATTACCCGTTAGCAGTCGCCCAAGCTTTCATTAGATTTAGTTAGAACCCGGGTTAAGAGATATAGAGGCCTAGATCCAGTTTGCATGAAAATATTGTGACTGGAAAAACATTTGACGTCATCAATACTGTGCTACAGTTCGAATCATTACTTAGACAGACAATTCTGTTTGACAGACATAAAAACAAACAAACCAAATAAAATTATAGAGATTCCCACTGCGGATGTCAATACTTTTGCGGACGTAATATGCTCACAAATAAACAAATATTACGATCTTAAGTTATACAGATTCTTCCATTGGCTTCTCAGTTCGCTCTCTGGATCTCCCCCACCCCCTTCCTATTTATGAAATAGTTTGTAGATCAAGTAACAAAAACAAGAAGACCACGTAAAAAAAATCACGTTATTAAACAAAGACCAAGTGTGTCGAAGACGTAGTCCACTCCATGGTAGAAGCTGCAAAAAGCGACGTCAAAGCAGAACACCAAGAACGGGTTGTGACATATAATTATTTGTGTTAGTACCCACACTTTAGATTGGTTTTCTTGTTTCACTTATTTTAGGAATTTTTACTTTACGTCCTGCTGCGTTCGCTTAAAGGCGGGTTGCCACCAAATTAAAGTCTGCAGCATTTAGCCCTATCGAGTTTGCTTTCGCAAAAACAAAGGAATCCATAAAGCAATACGTTTAAACACAACACACAAGCCACGTACCTCCTTAATTATAGGGGAAAAATTTTGGACGTCCTCGTGCACCTGGGAGCAAGCAGTAAAGACTAAGATATTACTGTCACTAGATGCCACCAGGGTGTTTTCTTTATATGCTACCGTGGCGTCATCCAGTGGCATTAATATCGTTAATTTTTACAGCTTTCTTCCAGGTGCACGAGGCCGTACCAAATTATTAATCCATAATTCAGAAGGCACGTGCTTTGTTTTTGTGTTAAAAGATATTGCTTTGTGCATTTCTTTGCTTGCAGCGAACAACCGCCAGAGAGAACGCAATGGTGCTCGATGGCGCTCGATGCTCCAGACTTTCGTTTGGTAGCAACCCGCCTTTAAGAACAAACGCCAAGTGCGCCATCGCTGTACTCCATTGCTGTATTTCTGTTTCTTTATACAAATCCGCCCAATATCAAAACTGGTGTAAAAGAAGCCGCCAGTTTCCGAAAAGGGTCGCCTTCGAAAGTAGTGATATCATTCAACCAGCTAGAGGCTGCTAAGGTTAAGCCTATTAACCAGCAAATCTGGCTCATTGCCCTCTCTTAATATTTCTGAGCCAGAACTGATTGTGGTTATCTGCAAACATGACGGATTGTGTGGATGTCATTGTTGAGCCTAGGACAATATACTGTTCTAAGCCCAACTTGGACCCATGGTTGATTGTTACAAACTATGAGTACATCTTCCATTGTTGCGAACATCGATTGTTGTAAGTGGAAGATAAGTTACTTAACCCACACTTTTAAACAATGTCTTTTTGAAATTCGATTGTAGTGTGGAGGATAAAGTTAAATCCTTTAAACCCTTTAAGTTAAATCTGGCTGTTGCAGACATAGGGCCTTAGGGCTTCGGGCAGATGACCAGGAGTGGTTAACGCTCGTTAAACCCTTTGAAACCCTTTGAAGTTACTTAACCTACAATTTTAAACAATTTCTTTTTGAAATTCGATTGTTGTAAGTGGAGGATAAGTTATTTAAACTACACTTTTAAACAATGACACTTAAAAAAACAATTACTTTTGTTCTTTTCTAAAGACGGCTGCTTTTAAGTATAGAATTAGAAAACAAAAACGAACTCGTTTTATGTTTAAGGTAAGTTTAACCAACCATATGTCAAAAAAATAGGAAAGCAACTCGAATAAGCCTTCCATTCGTTGTGTTGCTGTAATGTTTAGTTCACGTGAAACCTTACTGCTGCATTTTGCAATTGTAAAATTTAAGTTGCACTTGTACCCATGAAAAAGGAAAGGGACACGGCTAAGCTTTCCCTTTGCTGTAGTGTTTAGTCCATGTGAAACCTTACTACCCTTTTTAACAAATGACGTTTTGGTTTTTAATGACATCAGACTTTTTTTTTTACGACGAAGTATTTAATTTAAAAATTAATAAAACTGTAAGTACTAAGCCTTCCCATTTACTGTACTGTTTAGTCCATGAGAAACTTTAGTGCTCCATTCGGCCATCGCGACACTACAAAGAAGCCCATATATACAACGCTGACATCTGGCGGATGGGGCAAACCGTCCGCACACCATTTTGCCGACCACAAAAAAAAGCACACTAATTATTCAACTCAAACCAAGAAACTGCATAGCCTATAACGAAATTAAATTGAAAAAAAAATTCCGGATACTAGGCTTAAGACTTAACTCACCCACATTAACGACAGCTTCTAGCTGACTCCAATGACTGCTTGATGCCGCTTGACTCGAGTGGATTATTTTGGCTGACCAAGATTATACAAAATCGTCGTCGTCGGTAAAAAAGTGCGCCGACAATACCTAAAGCTACTGCCAATTTAAGCGACACGACGAAATGAAAGTTCGGACAACAATGACGTTCAAAACACGCGCACGTACTCTTTGCTAATTGTTATAACTACTGCATTACCGATTGTTTGAAGAATCGATTGTTGCAGTAAGTATTGTTGCAATGGAAATCACTGCACAGAAGTGGTAGTGAAGTGAAGTGGTAGTGAAGTGAAGTGGTGCCGCCGTGGAATCTCGGGCCGTAGTGTTCTGATATGGTTTTTTTTTTGTCACTAGTATTGCTTGGAAACCTTGTTATTTATTTAATTTTGTATTAGAGCGTTCGGCATATGGCCAGGGCTCTTGGCAATAAATTCTACTGCACAGAAAATGGCCCAAAACAAAAGAAAAAAAAAGGAAAAAGAAAACTTGGATACAAATTTATTGGACACAAAAAGTGACCATGGGTACAAATTAGTTATACCCATGGTTTGCAACAATGATTCAGAGAATACGGGATTACCTCGTCTTCGGCTCGGCGTCTGTTGGCATCCTTGGAGGTGTAAATTCCGTATTCTCCTCGGCATTGTTGCAAATCATGGGTATAACCTATAGGGCAGTGACACGACGTAGTAATATTGTATATAACTCTATGGTGGAGCCAGTAACTGGGTTAGCTGCAAAGTGCGCTGGTGGGGGAAAAGAAGAGCGTATTACTGAAGCCAATGCTATTAGACTGCATTTCTTAGGCCTAAAACGCACTTTTTTTTTGTCGATTTGTTGGTAGTTGCTGACATTTTTAAGCAAGTGGGATCTTTATTTTCCAATTACAACCTATGCAGCATAAGGGATTGGAGAAAACAACAGTTTTTTAAGCCTACGAAATCCACTCTCAAAGCACTGGCTTGACTAGAAGTGCCGGTGTTTAACCTACCATTTCAATCTAGTGTTCCTTGCAGGTATCTCTCTTGTAGCAATATGACGTCACTTGACGCTACTCTATACATGTTTCAGCAGTCTAACAGTAGTCACAAAGAAGAGGAGAAAGTGCCTATATGGCTGATTAATCTATACAACTAAGATCGCAAGATTTGTTTGTTTCTTTGTTTGTGTGTCGCCAGATTACCGAGATTCCCACTCCTGAGTCATTAAAGTCGCAGTGGGAATCTCGATAATCATAATTCTTTCGTTTGTTTGTGTTTCTGTTAAACGGATTTGTCTTTATAAGCAATGATTCGAACTCTCTTTTCAACACAGCGGCACAGAACTGATGACGTCATGTTTTTTTCCAGTTACAATATTTTCATGCAAACGGGATCCAAGTCTTTATGTCTCTTAACCCTGGACCTAACTAAATCTAATGAAAGCTTGGATGACTGCCAACGGGAAATCTATGTGTGTGTGTGTGAGTGTCAGCAGTGGAAATCTCGATAATCCGTATTCTATTGACATCCGTAGTTGGAATCTCGATAATCTTCATTCTGTAGAAATCCGTAGTAGGAATCTCAATAACCTTAATTCTTTTGTTTGTTTGTGTGTCTTTCATTAGAATTGTCTGTATAAGTAATTATTTCAACTGTCTTTTCAACAGAGATGCACAGTACTGATGACGTCATGTTATTTTTAGTCACAAAATTTTCATGCAAACGGGATCTAGGCCCCTGTGTCTCTTATTCCTGGATCCAACTAAATATAATGAAAGCTTGGGCGACTGTTAACGGGAAATTACAGCACTTTCATGCAAACGGGAAATCACAACAATGCTACAAAAATGTACGAGGTGCTGCCCTAGTACTGTTAATTCATAAATATGCTCCCCCCGTCCTCTTTCAAAAATGTTTTCTAGGAATGTAATTTCGTGGGCTTGCAGGAAACTCTTAAAAACAGCTTATTTTGCATTCCTGTTTAGTCCACGAAGTCTGACAGTTTAACAGAAGCAGTTTTTCAGCCCCTTCCTTTCCTGACAACTGAGAACACGTTTATGAACAATTAGAGTACAGGGTGTCCATTTTATCGCGCCCACTTTTAAAACACTGTAATCTTCGAACAATGTGCAATTTACGGAATTTCGCACCACAGCTGATCTCTACCATGTTTGGGATTTATTCCCAATTGACTATATTATTCATTTACTGATCAGAGAATTGCATAACATGCCCAATGCGATCACCATCATTGTGGACAACATTCTGCAGTCTGACAATGAAGTTATCAATACACGTGTTAATGTCTCTTCAGAAATATGCTGTATTGTTAATGTTGTTCTTCAGGTCGTCTGTTGTTTGAGATTTACTGCAATACACTCTGTCCTTAAGATAACACCATAGAAAAATTCGCAGGAGTTTAGATCTGGGCGTCAAGGAGGCCATGCTTGTAGGGTTCGTCTAGAAACTAACCTGTCGTCGAAGTGTCCTCATACAAAATCAAGAGTTTCATTTGAACAACAAGTCTGGTCCCATCTTGTTGTAACCAACAACAGTTTCAAATCACATCAGAGCGTAGCGTAAAATGATAATTTCCGGTAATTTCTGATGACGCCCTATACGCAGGTTCTTTTGGACTTGCAGCAATTAACGCCTGCAATGTTCGATATTCTCATCTGTTCTTTCTGCATCTGGATTTAATTTTCATAGAATCATCGCTTTTAAATTTTGCAATGATTCTCTGAATGGTTCGAAGAGAGGGCGCAAGGTGACATCGGACAATTTAACCTTGGTGCAAAGTGCTTTTCGTGCGCTGTCACAGACGTTTTCTCATGACGTCTCATGATCGTTGTACGTTCACGCATTGAGTATTGTTCCGCCATTTTGTTTGCTCTGACAATGCCAAAGCTGTGGCCTTAAAATGCACAGCGGTGGTCTTCAAAATGTGATAAAGCACACGCCAAATTTGCTTACAGTATTCAAATGGGAACATTTTTAAAGTGGGCACGATAAAATGGACACCCTGTACTAAAACTTTTTCTTGCGTAAATAATAATTGTATGTAAAAATTATAAAGATATGACGTCACTTTTCTGACAGCTTCCCCCAAGCCCAATGTCACGTTTTGTCACACTGAACTGACTCCCTCCCCCCCCCCCCCCCCCCCCGACCCCTCGGCACGTGACATACTTTATGAACGGTACCCCAAAAATATTGAGCTCTACTGTAGAGAATATTTCTTTTTGAAACGTATGTAGGCCGACTGACGTTCCACACCAAAAATGATCCTACAAATTATCAGGACGTGTACGTGTTCTTTCCAATGGTTTGATTCATAAACAAATGATACGGCTTATAAAATATGACTTTATTCATGTAATAATGTCACTTCAGATTTGAAATGTTAGTATTCTGTATCAATCTGTCAGACCCCTTGCGGTGGGGCCAATGTCCTTTTATTCGACACAATTCGTTTCCCATTTTTATTAGTGAAAAAAAAAACTAAATACAGATGCAAAGCTATTTCCGTTGCCTTTTGGACTTAAATGTTAGACTACATGAGCAGGGAGACAGCCTATGGACGTTTCCTTTTAAAGTCTGATATTTAAGTCCAAAAGGCAACGTAAATAGGTTTGCATCTGTATTCATTTAACTCTTGTTGAGCCTTCGGCTTTTCGTCCTGTTTAAGCGAAAAAAAACAATGCGAGTGAAATACTGTTCCAATCGTCTACGAATGTCAACAACGACTTGTAATGCTAGTTAGTATTCTGTACCTACCTGCTGGATCTGTTGTGCTGAGGACAATTTAGTAGCCCATTTTTATTACTGAATAAATTGTGTGTCTACTGCTCACTAACTTTATTTAAAGAAGTCCTATTTCCGATGACAAACATTGGTTTTCGCTTGCTCACTCAACGCAAACCGCTGTTCACAAACGTAACTAAGTCACTGCAACTTGAGCTCACTGCATTCTTTCTTCATATTTGTACTGAACGTAATCATTGTTTTCTGCTATCATAGACCAATTACGAAGGTGATACTATATAACCAATTTTCGCAGTTAGATGAGGGTTGAACCTCACAACCTTTGGATTCGTTTGCAACTGATGGTTACTATACATGATAGACAATACACTTCACCTTGGCGAACGCTCGCCCTCTTTCGTTGCTACAGTGCAAAGAGGAATCCATTCCGAAACGTGATTCAATTTCTATTTATTCAACAAGAGTCTTGGCCCAAAGCCGTGCACTCTGTTTCAGAAAGAAAAAAAGAAGAAGAAGAACAACTATCTAAAATACTACGCACATCATGCACCACGCTACACCATACTACACCGCAAAATCTTTGTGACCAGGGCCCGTGCCAGATCGGCGGTCCAGGCCTGTGTTTCCCTACTGCACACACGACACACATCCGGCAAAGCCAAAAGTACTGACTCTGTCACTCACCACTGGGCACAACATGCACATGATCCACGCGATTGTTAAGATATTACCCGTTTTCCGAGTGCTGAGAGCTAACAATGTCGAGACGCGCAGCGTCGAGACATTGTTTGGTTCTCAGCACGAGGAAAGCGGATGATATCCTATTTATTACCCGGTTTTTGCCCCTCAGTCCGACGAGTATTGTTGGCTGCGTTTGGTCGCGCTTGGTGTATGTATGTGCTCGCACTCGGTGATTATTGCAGGCTGGAGTCATATTTCTTGTTCCTTTTTAACAGCTTACTAGAGGAAGCCCGTGGCACGGTTTGGTTCTCATGTGTATGTCCATGTTTCACAGAAATAAGTTTCTTCAATCCCAATTTTGTGCACACTGGCCAACAAACGCTTTCATCGAATTAAGTTTGTTTAATCCAATTTTTGCGCACACTGGCTAACAAACGCTGATTTTCGTTCGCTTCGCTCACTCAATCAGCGCATTCCATGATGCAAGTCAGTGGGCGCACCGTTTTGAAAATTGGGACGTCTATCCATTTTCCAGCATCGTTGTGTGAAAAAAATTACGCTGGCTAATAATGTTGCATTGCTTGCTGAAGTCCGTTGTGCGGACGGTTGGTGTTGAAATCTTTAGCCTGGTGGCCTTGACATTTTTGTTTTCTAGGAGAGGCAGAAAGCAAACCGCCCGGCCCAACAATGTCTCATTATTGTTTTCTTTTTACTTGGACATCTCTTATTGTTGTTGGTCACTCTGCTTCATCGGGCAGATGACCGGGTGCGGTTAACGCTCGCTGAAAACCCTTTGACCATTTGCAAGATAGTAATGATAAACCTTGTGCACTACAATAATTGTTGGTGTGCAATTTGAAACAATTCAGCTTAACTCTGAACGCCTACGAAATAAGGAAGCCATTCCATCGTGTTTAGGTGCCAATTTCGACGCCAGAGGCCTCGAAATTTAAAACGTGGCTTAGTTTGATTCGAAACTATATGCTTTTAGTTCAAACATGAATTCTTTCAAAGGGTTTAACGAGCGTTAACCACTCCTGGTTATCTGCCCGAAGCAGAATGAATGAATTCTTTCATTTTACCCATCAACAATCGACGGTTTAGACGAAATTGTTAGGCACCGTAGCAAAGACATAACACGTGCACGAAGAATAAAAAGCGATCAAAGTGATTGTTTACTTATACTTACTTATAGTTCAACGACTTATTATGTAGATGCATGCATATAATGCATAAAGCAGTTATTGAAATACAGTCGGGGAGAAAAAGGGGCTTGCGTCGTGAGCTATTGTTAAATGATGCCAAGTCCCACTCCATGCCGATCACCTTTAGCGTCTGGCCGGAAGTGACTGAAATATTAGTCGATTTATCATCGCCAGCAAATTGTAGGCGTTGCTATTGAAGAGTTTGTGGTTAAATCGTTTGCATATGAAGGGTTGTAGGTACTTGACTAAAAATATTTGCCAATTATGTTTCTGTATGAAAAAAAGGTTGAACCGGAACTGGCCCAGCTTATTTCAGATTTTAATAACATGCACGGAAAACGTAATTCTGTCTGTTGTTGGGCTATTGGCGAACCACTAAAAAAAAATGGCGGCTACTTTATGGTTCGTCGGCAAGGCTGTCCCAATTCTATGCGTATTGGCAGCAGGGGAGTTATGTGGCTCCTCCTAATCAGGTAATTATTGTATAATCGATTATTTAGCGTAACCGTTTTTGTAGCATGAATTCGACAAACGTGTGAGGCAACCGGATAGTGCATACTAGGTGCGTAGCTAACGGATTTAGTAGACAAGGGCAGCGCTACATAATAAAGGCAGAATTATAAATTCATTCCACGATCACTTTCGATAGTAAAATAAACAATAGAGGGAACAAGTTTACGTTACGTGGCTTATGGGGATAATAGCTCCTCACCGAAAAAAAAAACAGGACAAACATCAATTATGCTCCAACAACCTCACAACACAAAGGCAAAGGCTTTGGGACAAAGGCTTCGTTTTGCTGTCAAAAATTAATGAACAATAATGAATAAAGCCGTTATTGAAATACAGTCGGGGAGAAAAAGGGGCTAGCGTCTTGAGCTATTGTTAAATGACGACAAGTCCCACTCCAGTCGTTTATTTGCCGCATGTTTTGCGCTGACGGACGAGAGGCCGTTTTCTTCCCATGTACCCAGCTGATATTTTTTTCCGTAAACAGTTCAGATAGGTGGGTGGTTATTGTCGGTTTCGTGTGGTTTTGTTGTTATTGTCGGTTAGGTTAGGTTAGGAACAGGCTTCGGCATTTCACTTGAGGTATTGAACTGGTTGGGGTTTGGCGTTTCACTTGCTGGACTTTCTTGCTTTCCGGCGTGGCGCGGTGCTAACTTTGGACCTTCACCATGGCTAAACGGTGCGTTTGTCCCAAAAATGGAAGAGGAAAACATTACTCAGCAGGTAATTCTTAGACCATTAAAAAAAATGGACGAGAGCCCGATTTCTTCCCATGTTCCCTTTACGCACGTGGCCCGAAATTCAAAAAAAGAGGAAAAAAAAACTACCATTAATTTTCACGGAAGGCACTACAAGTTGATCCCAAATTGCGGAAACGCGTTAAATCATCATTATCATAACCTAACCAATTAACTGCCCCAGTATGAAATGACAAACCCCAACCAGTGAACTACGTCAGTATGAAATGCCAAACCCCAAACTTACCTAACTTAACCTAACCGACAATAACAACAAAACCACACAACACCACACGAGACTGACAATAACAACCCGCCTATCGGAACTGTTTACGAAAAAAAAATATAAGGTGCTCTGCCGGCCCTGCGAGCGAACACAAACACCGTATAGATGTACGGATTGTGGCGCTACAAATCTACTGTTTAAGTCGTTTTAACACATTTCCGCGCTCTGAAACCAACTGTCTCTGTATTTAGGAAGGTGTTGGAGCCATTTAGAATCAATATCGTAAGGATATCGAATATGTGCCTAATGTATAAACTTTAGCCCAATAGAGAGCTTTGTGTTTCGTCTATACTAATGTTGCGATTTTTTGTATAAGCAGTTTATGTATTTGTTTATGAAACTCTTGTTTGTTATTGCAAAACAAGTTATGGAGTTTGAGAATCTATTTGAGTTGTTGAGTGACCAAGATTCGGAAAGAAGATGCTGCTAACAAAGACGATGGTAGTAATTAAAAAACGGTTAAGATACATATTTTCTGGTGGAACGATTAATTTTAATGAAGTATTCAACGTTATTTTCAGTTTTAAGTAGCCTTTAAAATGATTTATTTATCAAACGATAGCATTTTTAAAGTCTTAAAACGCATAATGCACTCGTTAATTTACTGTAGTTCATGACATTTAAATAAAAAATACTTGCTTAATATTTTTTTTTTTAATTTTGGTTTGTGCCATTAATACAATTCCAATTGCCAGTCTATAATTCACGAATTCGTTAATTTGCTTTGGTTGCTGACACTTAAATAAAAAATTCATTCTTAAACGTTTTTTTAAAAATTTATGTATTGCCGGTTAATAATAATCAAGAATGCATCCGCCATTTTAGTGCTGAGAGCCAATCCGCCATTTTAGTGCAAGAGGTTTAGGTTTAGGTTTATTTAAGGACGGTAGCCTTTTGCAGGCCATCTATCCTATACACATTACAACACCAAAACGTAATACAAGTGGTAACCTACAGTGTAGCAGCGACCTTAACATAACTGCCCCACACGGAAACGTCCCGTCGCATCACAGAAAGCAGCCACTGCACGCAAACGTCCTCTGTTGCTCCTGCCAGTGTGCGGGCTCGCTCCCAGAAGCTCCAGTATGCCCTCACCCGGTGGTAGGCAGTCAGCTCGCACTGTCGTGTATCGCGGGCAGTGCAGAAGAAAGTGTTCTCTTGTCTCCTGGCTGCCACCACAGATGCAAGCTCCATCCCTACGCGACCATGCAGCAACTGATGCGTTCAATGGCGAATGGTCAACCCGTAGACGCGAAAGCAACACTGACGCACGCCTCGGTATATGGTCCAACTCTCTTGGGCGGGTGATGGAGGGGTGGATGGCAAAGAGACCCCTTCCTCGATCACTGCTAAACCAATCTTCCTCCCATGCTGCACTGGCTACTGACGTACACCAACTCCGCAAATCTTTCGGACTTACTGCTGCCTGTATAGACTGACACGGGGAGACGCGATAGTACCTGGAAAGCTCGTCAGCTGCCTCATTGCCAGGCACATTCGCGTGGCCTGGCGTCCAGCAGATGGAAATACTTACTCCGGCTGCCTGAAGTGCATAGATAGTGGCAAGAACCTCTACAACCACCGGTGGGCACATACCCGGGGATCGCGAATGTCTGCAGAGGGAGTGCACAGCTGACTGTGAGTCTGTGTAAACCACCGCCTTCTGAGGCACAATGTCACAGACTACTTGGAGGGAGACTGCAATTGCCATCAATTCTGCGACCAGAACGCTTGGGACTGCCGTTGCTCTGTAAAAGTTCCTGATCTTGACTGCCGGGACCCAGACCCCAAGACCACCCTCAAAACCACCACTATACGATGCGTCACAGTAGACAGACATAGCATCCATCCCGCACCTGCAAATCCTAGCCCTCCAAGATGACTTAGGCACACACGACTCCACACAGAAACATCCCAGTAAGCTTGCTAGGATGGACGGTCCTAGCACTGGCCAAGCGGAAACTACCTTGAATTGAGACCCATTTGCCATGAGGAACAGACGAGCAGCTTCACCAGCCGTCCCCAGACGAGAGAGGCAATGTTGAGGTAGGGTCGCGTACTCCGTAAGAATCCGGTGAAGGGGGTCAGGCGGGCCACGACCAACATTACGAATGTAGCACCTCAATAGGAGAGCCTTGACTCGGTGAACTAGGGGCACAACTCCCGACTCTACATGGAGCGCCACTACTGGAGTAGAGCGAGAGCACCCCGTAATAATTCGCAGACAAGTATTAACCGCCGTTTGGATCCGCTGGATGCAGCTTCTCGCTGCAGTGACCAAGAAGGGTAAATGGTAGTCTACAACCGACTGGATATAAGACAGGTACACTGACCGCAGCACTGACCGACTTGCTCCCCAGTCTGAACCAGCCAACCGCAGCAGGACCCTCGAGCGAGAGACCACTGCATCCCTTACACTCATGGCCTCTGCCGACCCTGACAGCCGCCCATCCAGCCATATGCCCAAATAGCGAGCCCCCGGAGAGCTGACCACAGTCGTTCCAGCAATTAACAGGGTCACAGGCTGCATGGGTTGCCTCGAGTAAACAACCACCTGGGACTTTCCCGGAGCCAAAGCCAACCCTCTGTCCCGGAGCCAACGTTCAATCTCAACAATTACTGTCTGCATCACAGCTTCCATATCTGCCATCGTTGGGCCCACCAGCCAGACCGCCACATCGTCGGCAAAGGCGGCAATGTTCGCATGGGGCGCCACTTGCACAAGAAGACTATTCAACAGCACAGCGAAGAGTACCGGACTCAAGCAGCTACCTTGGGGCAAGCCTCGAGACGTTCGATGCTGAGTGGAGTAAACACGGCCAATCCTGGTACAGAAACACCTGTCCGTCAAAACTGCACGCAGAACAGCAATCATCTGACCAGAGACTCCTAACTCACCAAGTGCACACCACACCGCAGGGAGGAATACCCGATCGTAGGCTGCCTGGATATCCAGGAAAATTGCTAAAACAACAAAACCACCCAACCATGCCTCACGTACAGCAGTCTCCAAGAACAGCACTGCGTCTTGCGCGCTCCGCCCCTGCCGAAAACCGAATTGGGCGTGGTGGAGAACCCGCCTGTGCTCCAGGTCCCAAACAAGCCTCGAAGCCAGAAGACGCTCAAACAGTTTGTACACACACGAAAGCAACGCAATTGGTCGGTAATCAAAAACTTATCGCGACCCGCCTTTGGCACGGGCACCAACACCGCCTGGCGCCATGAGCTTGGGACAGTGCCACCACCCCACACTGAGTTGAAGAACGCCAACAGGTCTCTTTTGACATCCAATGACGCCAGCCGCAGGTCCCTGTACGTGATGTGGTCTACTCCCGGGGAGCCATCCTTACACCTAGACAGCGCAGCTTCTAATTCCACCATCGTGAAAGCCGGGTCATCAAAAGCCTGAGCTGTATCTACAATCCAATCTACAGTGGGCTCAGGTACGTCATATACAGAGGCAAAGCGGTCATTCACTGCCTCTACCATAGAGACACCTTCAACGACGCTACCATCAGGGAGAGTTAGCCAAACTGGAGTCCGCCTCGGGGGCGTCAATGAAACTAGGGCCCAGGCCTCATCTGCTCGGGTACTGCGACTGAGCCGAGTAGTAATGGTCCTCCAAACATTCCTCCTAGCGGACCGAAGGACGGCCTTAGCAACACGCACACTCTGTCTGTACAGAAGCCAGCGTTCTTGAACCCTAAAGCGCTGGAACCTACGGTAAGCCTTCCTACGGTCTGCCACCGCACGACTACACTCTCGCGACCACCACAGAGGCTTGAGACTGGTGGTGGCCGCAGACTTCTTCTTACGGGGGCGAGACGCAAACAACCCAGAACAGACCGCTTGATAATCCGTTGGACCAAGGGAACCACATGGAGGGTCATTGGGCGTGGTGTTGGAAGGGATGCAGAGTGGGCGGGGCGTCCTGTAGTCCGAAATCAGGATGGGAGCATGGTCGCTCCCCCGCTTATCGTCAGAGACTCGCATCACCAGGCTTGGAGCTAGTTGGGCAGAGCACATTACGAGGTCAAGTACGGATTCTTGATATCTATTGCCATACCACCTGTCATACGTAGGTTCTGAACCATTCAACAGGACAAGGTTAAAGTCGAGGAGCGAATCCGCAATCACAGAGCCATTGTGGTTCCTTGCCGCACCCAAACTCCACAGTGCATGATGGGCGTTGAAGTCGCCACAAATTATAAAGTTAGGTGGAAGCATACGAAGACAGGCAGTCCAAGTAGCAGCTGCAAAAGACGAAGAAGCATAAGCACAAAGGACACCCACCCAGGTCCCTCTTGAAAGCACCTCAAACGCAACAACGTCAAGTCCTGAAATTGCTGGAGTCACAAGATGACGAAACGGAATAGTCTCACGCAGCAAAACTAACACTCCTCCATTTCCAAAATGACCATCAGCCCGGAGTGACACCCAGCCTGGTATCGACCACTTCGTGGACGGCTTCAGCTTAGTTTCTACACACGCCAGGATATCAGCATTACGGCCTAAGAGTTCCACTTCACCAACCTTCCCATTCACACCACGCGCATTCCAACAACACAGTCTGTAATCAAAAACAGCCATTTACCCTAAATCCAACTGCTGACTGTGCTCACTGTCCGACCATGAAGACAAGGTTATGCTAACTTGCGAGCCGCTTTCCCTCCCCCCCAGACTGGGTGCCTGGCTAGACACGGCCAGAACCGGGGGTGGGGGCGAAGGTGGTGGGTCTTCCTCAAGGACCCCAAACATATTTGATAAATCGAGGGCTTGGAACTTAGAGGCTGTCGGCGATGGTGGCCGCCGTGACTTGCTCTTGCCTGGTTGCCTCCTAGCTGCCACTACTGCTGGTACTGCTGGTGCTGCTGATGTCGCTATGGCGCCGGCGCTGACACTGGCTGCTGTCGCTGGCGTCAAGTCAGCATCGACCACGACCTGATTCATAGTCGAGGCACCCTCCAATTGCAGAGGCTCAATACCAGGGCCTGCACTTGCATCCACACCTGCGTCTAAATCAATATCGGCGTCTGCATCTTGGTCCCCAAGCGAATCTTCTCTGGCTCGTTCCTGGTCCCGCGCCATGGCCTTTGCGACGTCAGCGAATGAGCATTTACCACGATGAAAAGACCGGCATGCCTCACAACGCACAGAAGAACACGTCCTGCGAACGTGTCCAACGAGGTTACAACGTAGACATCTTGGTGGGCGGTTCGGCACGGAAATGAGCATTGGCATACCACTGCGCAAGGACACTATATCCGGGATATCTGCCACCGACCCACCCCCCTTCAAACGAAGTACCACCCTTCTGACATCCGAAAAACAGTGTGTTAGACCCTCCACTCTTGATCGTTCTCTCACCACTTTTTCCACAACACCAAACTTGACGAAAGCCGCCGCTATTTCAGAGTCATCAACGAAATGCGGCACCCACATAACACGACAGACCACCACCGAATCCACGGGGTCGATGACCCTGCACTGATAGTCTCCCACCAACGAAATATTTGCCTCTAATATTTTCAATTTAGTCTCTTTGTCAGCACAAACTACCTCGTAAACATTGTTTGCTCGCAAAGGACCAAGTGCTATGATGTTTCGCAAGTTTATCACAGGGGCCAATACTGCTGCAAAGTGTTCCCTTAGGTACGGTATTCCTCTGCTGGAGCACAAAAATACCACTGTGTCCGCCATTTTCCCTGGGTCCAGCGTACCTCTGTAAAGTCTCTGGAGCCAATCCCACGTTGGCAACTCATCTCCCACCTCTCCTCGACTTCGGCTCCCACCTTCAGCTCCTATTTCATCGATCTGAGCCACTCCATTCTGCTCCGCCTCCGTACAAACTACTCCCGCCATAGGCGACTTTCCTTGTTGACTGGCCACGGTACTTACGGCAGCCATGTGCACGGCACTCTCAAATATCGGTTCTTAGCACTACATTGTATTGCACCGTGCGTTTTGTTTCATTGTTGCGTTCCTGCATCGTTACACTGTTAAAAGAGAACTGAGGCAAACACCGCGTAATAACAATATAAAAACTTTCACAACAATAGAAACTAGTTGCTGTTCGCCCCATAAATTTTGTACGGGGCGTCAGATTACCTTCGTTCCACTACTGTCGGGGGTCACCGGAAAATTCTAGCTCTTCCAACAACACTAGACTTGATTGGTTACGCGAAAGTTTACTACAATGCTCATTCAAGCTGCAACACTGTGATCATTGTTTTATTTTTTAGTTCAAACATTATTTTTCTCCAACCGCGTGCCACCCACGTATTTTTTAAGTTGACCTCACAGAAATTCGAAGAAATTCGAAGAAATATGTTCAATTTTTAACGCCACTATTTCGATAGTCATAAACATTACATACATCTGTGGTCGTAAATGCGTCGCGTTTCTTACCCGAAATTTACTGTTGTCCGATATAATCTAAGAGAAAACAAAAACAAACTCGTTTACGGTAAGTTTAACTGATCTGAAGTCAAAACAGCAAAGGAAGGCAAAAATAAACTTTTCTATAAGATTTTATAAACCGCTGTATTGTTTGGTCCACGTGAAAGTTTGCTGCTGTGTTCACACGTTTTACAGTCGATCTTGGGAGAGTAGATGTTCGTTCTACAATAAGGCATCTCAACTGCCACAATGCGAAAGCTGTTGTGAGATTTCGTGCAGGCTTGATATCCGCTTGTAATTGCTCTTTCTGCGTCTCATTCCTAAACCACTGCTGCAATCCCATCGTGTTCCCTTGTTAAAAGAGGACTTTAGATCAGGAAATTAAATTTCCGCAACGCCGACTAAACGGAACGTGCAGCGTTATCGTAAGCGACTGCGGGAGCCCGAAGCCGCGTGAAACTAAAAACACTGATGAAATATATTCATTACTGACTTTTCAACGCCGGTCTTCGTGTATTAACATCTCAGACACATTAACAGATAAGAATTATGTATGTAGTTCGATACGTCGTGCACCGCAATTGAATTTCACAGCCTGGCACTTATCTTGTCAACAAGTGAAAAGCTGACATGTAGAACAAGTTAAATCCAGTTTTGCAAAAATCGAGTTAGCTGCATATGGCTACTGATGGGGGTATGTCTGCAGCTATAGAAGCTACATTTCAGTCGTTACAAGTTATATCCGGGCTGTGCCAGGACAACGAAAAAGTGTATTTAAGGAATATCAAGTTACATCCATCGCCCTTTCACAAGCAATTCAACTTAAATCCGTGTAAAATGACATTTTACTGCATTTTTATTGGTAAATCGACTGTTGCATTAATTCTCCAACAATGACTGGTTTTGCGTAATAATACTACACAAGAAGGTAGTTACTAACGTAATTGTCAGTTTTACCGTCCGGGCCTCTGCCACGGGCAAAAATTACTTTATACACTAACATGGATTTTCAAACAAACTGTGTTAATTCCAAACTTAACGGCTTAACAACACGTACTTAAACACAAATTTGCAGTATGATATTTTGTGACATAAACCTATTAGCGTAGCCCTCCAACTTGGCTAAAACTAATACTTCAGTTACTTTTACTTTTCCTGTAGCAGAAAACTCCCTTTATCTCAAAATTTTAAAAAAGTGGAAGTAACTTGTTCTGCATGTTAGCTCATCAAGTACGGCTGAAGGCGAAAACGTCGGGCAGTTTACATTTGTACGTGATGTACGAATGAATCTGAAATCTAATTAGAAAACAAAAACGAACTGATCCGAAGTCAAAACAGCTAAGGAACACAAATAAACTTTCCTGTAAGGTTTCACACACCGCAGTGTTAGTGCTGTTCAGTCCACGTGAAACCTTACTGCTGTATTCACGTGTATTTACAGTTTTTACTTTAGAACACGATAGGTCAGATTGGTGCATTCTACGTGCCTAAACGACATTGTTGAAAAATCTTAAAAACGAATAGTCTTCAAATATTTGAACAACATATTCATCCTAACCACACCTGATTTTTTTGAAATTGATTCATTTTTCATCTTCGTTGATGTCAAACACTTTCATTTAGCATTACCGCTGACGAATGAAATGACTGTGGAAATAGTATCGTTTCCGAAAATGGCAACAGGGTGAGGAATAATTTTCATAGCGGGGGATGATCATAGCTTAGCTTTTGACGCGTACTTAGACGCCAGAAGGAGAGATGGACAATTTTGCTAGGTAATTCCTATCGGAAATTACATGACACAATCAACATGAGCACGAAATACCAGTAGGCCCTTCTCTTACCGAAAATGCCAGGGATGGCTGAGGCCGGACTCGAACCAGAGACCTCTGGCCCATGAGACGGTCATGCTAACGACTAGGCCACCTTGCCCCATGGTATGATCATAGCAGCTGTATTTTAAAAATTAATAAACTGCTTGCTTTTTTGCTTGGGTTCAGTCAAATTATTAAGGTATGCAATTGAAATATATGGCTTTGCAACAAATTATTAAACTGGTTACATAAAATGCAAAATAAAGCAGCAAAAATTGTATTTGCTAACAGATTTGTGCATAAAACAAGACAATTTCCCGAAGTTTGAAATTTTAAATTAGGTTATGGGATTATACGATAATTAAAACAACTTCTTTAAAATAAAAGGTACATTCATTCCTCCCGGTTAGTTTTCCTGTATGGCTCAGTTTGGTAACATTAGTTGTGTTTTTATTTGAATTTTCAGCATTTTTTTTTTTTTCTGTGGGAACACGACCAAGATTTTGGCCGAAAATATTAAATGTCGTGCTTTTTAATGTCATTGTGAGCTTCGCCATTTCGTTCATTTCTGGATAGAGAGATGTTTCAAGGTTTATATTGAAAAAGCTATAAAAAGGGATCCAATATGAAAACAATTTCAAAATAATTCGTTTAGAAATTACTTGGATACGGCAAATTACGCTTATAACTGGCGAAGAACCACACCTACAGCGTTTTGTATATATCACCCTAAATCCTTGAACGGTGGCAAACGTTCCAGAAATTAGTTGCGTCGTGTATGAATAAATTAACGAACTAGGCAAACATATGGAATTGTTATGGAGTTCGTTAATTACCGCTAAATAGTTTTCGAACGTTTTGTAAAACCAGGAGTACAATACAAAGCCGAGGAATGAAGAATTCTGTTAGGCCGCTAAATATTAATTAGTAGTTTTCAGAGGTGTTACTACGAAAAAGTGAAGCAGGCACGCGGTGTTTTTTTTCTTTTTGTTTTTTCACGTTTTAATATGAGATTTTTCAGATGCGTGCGACGACTTTTTTAAATAACTAAAAAAAAAAAAACTCCAGTAGTTGACATTTTGTTACAGAATGTAAAATATATTTCTTAATGCTAGGTTACCCCCCCCCCCCTCCGTTCAGAGTGCAAATTTTGCACATTGGATGACAGTCTTTCTTTAGATTGCAAGCTTTTAATAGCATACCTCTGAACAGCCCTTACAATAGTTTCGAGGCGATCATGTGAATGGAGCTTGATATGGTCATCGGCTCCAGGAAATGTTATAATAATTATAATTATAATTCTCAATTTATTACAAATATCAGTAATAGGGCAACCAGAAGGGAGAGCTGGGCTCCTCTAATACTAGGCCTGGAATTAAAGGTATGACTTAATACAATGGAGAAATCGAAAGTAAACAAATAAATAAATAGGTAAATAAATAAATAAATAAATAAACATATAAGCACTACAAGGAAGCTTGTCAATCTTATAAAAAAAAATAATAAGCGCAAACTAAAATGAGACTCTAAAAACATTTCATAAAATTAGAAAGATCTACTTTCCTAAGGTATATCTTAAACTGGGTGAGACTGTTCGATCCCACCACCTCCGGCGGAAGACTGTTCCAGGGTTCCACCACACGGTTTGAATAAAAGTATTTAGTACAATCCCTGCGAACAGCAGCAACCCTCAATTTCAGAGGGTGTCCACGAGTGATGGTATTTCCCCGAACAGAGAAAAATACACCGGGGTCAATATTTGTCAGCCCCTTTAAAATTGAATATGTAAGTGATAAATCAGCATGAAGCCTTCTAAGCTCAAGTGAGTCCAGTTTTAGGTGATCCAGGCGCTGTTGATATGACAAGCCCCGCATGCCTGACAGGGTTTTAGTGAAAGTACGTTGCACTGACTCAACTGTATTGATATCTTTGATAAGATGAGGGGACCACACTTGGCATGCATATTCCACCAAAGGTCGCACATATGCCTTAAAGGCTTTTACTAATGTAGAAGCGTCTCCCGAGAGGAAACATTTTTTTTTTATCATGTAACCAACCCGTTTAGCTTTGGCAGCAACAGTGTTACAATGTGCGGAAAATTTTAGATTCATTGTTAAATAGATACCGAGATCTTTTGTCTCATAAATGCATTCTAGAATTAAAGCTCCCATCACATAATGAGTGTTTCTGTGTCGGTTACCGAGTGGCAACACTTTGCATTTCCCTGAGTTAATGGGAAGTTGCCACAATTTGGACCAGTCATTTAGATAATTAACAGCACTTTGTAGTGCTTTATGGTCCATCTGGTCGGTTATGCCGGTGTACATTTTGACATCGTCCGCAAACATCGGTATCTTGACATTACCAAATTTTGGGGCCAGATCAGAAATAAACAAAAGGAACAATAGCGGACCTAAAACGGACCCCTGCGGGACACCACTGGTAACAGGTAACTCGCCAGATGAAGACCTGCCAACACTGACCCACTGTGATCTGCCAGTTAGAAAATGCTCAATCCAGGCAAAAATCTCGCCCCCAATACCGAGAATCTTAAGTTTGAGAAGAAGTTTGAGTTTGAGTTTGAGTTTGAGTTTAAGTTTGAATTTGAGTTTGTTTGGTGTGGATGCGTGATCGGAAACTTTTTGTTTAGACTATGGCTGAAAAAAATCGTTTCATACGCTAAGAATAAAACCCATGCATGCTCTCTTGAGTACCATCCTCTTAATTGACTTTTAGTGGCCTTACTCTAGCGTTTGACCAAATCAGAAGTTTTGTTCCCCGCTTTATGCACTCAAAAGGGTAGAATAAGTCGAAGGTTGAGACAGACAGCATCGTAGCCTTTTGAGGTTAAAAAAAAAATGGATTTACCGACTGAGCTATTATCACATGAAACCCAAGCCTTTAAAAATTCCTTATAATTATATTATATTATATTATATTATATTATATTATATTATATTATAT